>JBBPFJ010000354.1:0-96991 GCA_037975025.1 Excoecaria agallocha | reverse complement strand
AAATACCCATTTGGAATATTTGGCAATTGTGGAATCTTCTCTGAATGTGACAAAGGCAAGTTACTCCATGTTACTCAATTTTATCCTATTAATTTTTCTATTATCCAGCTCATGATTTTTAAAAATGAATTAGAAACATATATTATTGATTTGAGGTATAATAGAGAGCTTTCAAACATTACAAGAATTATTGATCTTGCTGAAAAAAAGGTGCAAACAAAAAAATATATTTTATATTATTTAATTTATAAATATATCACTTGTTTTATCCATTGCGGCTGCAATAGTTGAAAAAAAATTTCCTCCTATAAAATTAGTGAAGAACCGATTACATAATAAAATGAAAGATCAATAGATATCTAATTATTTGATCATTTATATTGAAAAAAGATATATTTAATGCTATTAATAACAAAATTATTATTTATCACTATCAAATACATGAAAACTCGTAGAGCAATTGTATTTTTTAAAAATATATTAATAAATATTTTCATTTATTTAATAATTTATTTATAATATTTATGTTATATATTTTTTAAGTATGACTTATATTTTTATTTCTGTTGATTATGCTTAAAAATATTATAAATATATTGATTTATAAATAAATAAATAATAATAATTTTACCATTAAAATTGTACTGTAATAAATGCATTATTTGGCAGTAAGTGATAACTTTTTAAATAATAAATTTTCTATACATATAACTTGTATAGGAAACAAATTACAAACATGCATGGAGGGTATAGTCTTACAACTATATGACTTATTCTTCTTAATTTAAACACTTATCCAACAATTAACATATTCTTCTCATACCGTAAGCCATTATCGAACAATTAACAATCAACTTAAGCTAATTCGATGATTAACTTATTAATTGCAGAAATAAAGAAAATTCAGCTACAACCGCCCGCAGCAAATCCAACCTTACCTCCTCCAACATCATAAATAACCTCATAAGTCTTCTGCTGTGTATTTCCAAAAATACCCTTCTCTTTAGCTTCTCTATTTCCAGCGAAAGCCAAACACAGCAGCTTCTCACCTTTAGCGAAGAATATTCCTTCTTCATTTACATCAAACTGTGTTCCTCCATTAAAGGACAGCACAATCTTAGGCACACTAATTGTTGTGTAGTTGCTAAAATCATAGCACGTGTCAAGAAGTTCTGATACTCCCATCACCATCGGATACTGAGACATTGCCGCCCTGAAAGCCGATCGCAGAGCAGAGTACGCGTCAGGCGGCAGCCTTGTAATCACGGTGCCGGAGTCAATGATTGTGCCTGGTATTGAAAATACAGAAGGTGGAATTGGAAGCTTCTGGCCGCCGACGGTTATTCCGATAAGGTCTATCTTGTAGAAGCTTGGGCCGGAGGAGGGTTTGGAAAGAGGAGTGAATGTAGCAGATTGCGATTGTGAACCGCCAAAGTAGAGGAAGCCGGTTGAGCTAGGGGAAGGGAGACAATAGGAGAAAAGATTTTTGTATTGTGAAGCGGTTTGGGAGACAACGGAGAGTTCCTCTCTGCCGAGACCCATCAAACCGGCGGCTTTGCCGAAATATCCGTTGCTCTGTTGGCTGCAGCCGAAGGAGAAATTGTCAAATACGTCCGGTCCTAGGCTTAGCCTTTCTTTCCCCAAAAATCCTCTGGAGAATGATCCGTCACCATATATGGCAGTATACACACATGTTGACGAAGCACATGCCGGAGGGTTACCTGTTTGCATAGTTTAAAAACATGAATTGATGAATTAACGTGTGGAAGATTTTGGATTAGTGTGGTTTATAGTTTAATACATGAATAGTACTCCTTCCGTAATTATGTACCTGTAGCGGCAGTAAGAGAAGAACAGAGTGGTGAGGTGCAAGAAATGTTAGCATAAGAAGCGGATTGTGAAGAACATTGTGCCCAAGTGAGGTCACTTCCAGTATCGAAGATAACAGTAAGATCATTTCTAGGAGTTCCAAGTCCAACAGTCACTACATAATTAGCAGTGCCCAGTGAGATACCGCTGTTCGCGGGAAGTTTAGTAGCATCAGTGTTTGTCTCATACCTCCACCGGAGCTGTGAGTGAATTGAATCCACCCTAGCTTGATCCTCAGCCAGTATCTCCTCTAGATGGGGAGGACCATTTTCATTTTCTCCTCCCAAATGCGAGCATGACCCGTGCTTGTGAACTACCTTCAAGTATGCCCCATTTCCAGCTGCACAAAATAAAAAACACTAATCATAATTAATCTCCAATTAGAACACACTTTCAAGTATGATTTGTAAACGTTATTAAAGTAAGAGATCTTTTTACGTAGATACGTGAGTTAAACGAGATGCATGTTAATGTGAATATATATAATAGAACCTTTGGTAGAGGATTTGCAGGCAGATGATGGAAGCAGATCGCTGACTTGAAGTCGAAGGTGGTGGTTTTCAGCAATTTTTCTGCCTTGAAAAGCGTCAGCTTCATTTATTGACAAAGAAAAGAGAATGCATAAACGGAGAAGAGGAGCGAATATGAGATAAGCAGCCATTTTCTCAGTTTCTTTTATCCTAATTCCCCATCATATTTATAAGCTGCTAGAGATACCTAGGAGATTGTCTGGTCACTTTGCAAAATGGGAACAATTTTGGTTTATCAAGAGAAAATGATGCCTCGTCCACTCACAGTTGGCCAGACCGAGTCTCCTCTTACAGCTTTCTCTTATTTACTTCGATTTTATTTTCTAGCTAATTAGACATGAAAACGACATATACTCTTTATTTTTCTTAAAAAAATATTGACTTCTTACGGGTAGAATTTTTTAAATAATATATTTTTTAAAAAAAATAGTAATAAATTTAGATAGTGTTAAAAATTATTTTCGCATTTGGGATTGGTTAGAAGACGCCGATCTCCTCATCGTCATCCATCCGGCTCTGGGCCGGAACGATAAGGTACCATATTGTGCAAATTGCACCCATTTCCAGCAACTAAACCTGAATAAGAAATTATATTATTCACGATGACATACTCGTTTGTGGATATTTTTAATTTGATATATTATATTATTCACGATGACATACTCGTTTGCGGATATTTTTCCAACTTGGCCCATATTGTGCAAATTGCACCCAGTAAATAAATAGGTGGGGTATATTTTTCATTTTAAATTTCTAACTTCACATTAGAAAAAGAAAAACACAATGGTTGCATTAATAATATGATAGTTCAGCCGTTTGTAATTAGAAAGTTTTATTTCTATATTGTTTTTAGGAATTATTTATATTTCATATGATACAATCTTAAATTCATGCGATATATTGACATTTTTGAGTTATACAAAATTAATATTAATTTGTAGATAAAAGTTAGAAAAAGACACTACAGGTTGGAGTTGAAATGTCATATATTTCAAAAAAAATTTTTAAAAAAAGGGTAAATGTGTGAATTCACGAAAACGTACTTGGTCGTGGATAAGTTGATGTTTTGCTCGGCGGAAATTAAAGCTGCCCCGCACGTGCAACTTAGTAAAATTTCCACCGAAAGACTTAAAAATTCATTAATTCGCATGATTTATAGTAATCAGTTTACCCATTCGCATGATTGATTTTCTTTTACACCTTGTGCAAATTGCAACCTTATAAGTATTTTGGATAAATTAACTGATGCTCCGTTCATTTTTATATGTTTTACGTTTTGGGTTGTTAAAAAATTCTTTTATAAATAATTTTTTAAATTTTTTATGTATTTTTAATTATTTTATTTCATATTTATTTTTATTTAATTGGGATATTTTTTTTAAATAATATATTTTTAATAATTATTTATAATTTTGGTGTGTGTTAAAAACTATTCATGAAATTGAGGTTTTTTTTGAAATCGCTGTACTATATAGCGATTTCAGACGTGAGATCCACAGGCAGAATCTGAAAATTTCTTCTAAAACTGCTGCATAGTACAGTGGTTTCAGACGTCAGATTTTGTCTTCCGATTATTAAATTAATAAAATTTTAATATAATATAATTTATTTTTTAATTTAATTTTTTAAATAAAATTAAAATTAATTAAATTTAATAATTTATCACCTTTGACAAGAATTTTTTCTTATTCAAACTTTTGTATAAACACCCACGGTTTTAATCACTGTTGGGCCTATAGTAGTTAGGCCTGGACAACCATAATAACCAGCTGAACACCATAGGGAGGGAGGGGCTGAAGATCTTTTGTGATGATACTCACCACACTACTGTTGTCCACCTGAAGATTAATTTTGTTCCACCCTCTCTTCCAAGCTTCTTGAAGGCCAATAAAAACACCCCACAGCTCGGCTATATAAGCATTTCGGCCCCGAACAAAGGCAGAAAAACCTCCTAACCATCTGCCCAGCGAATCTCTGAATACTCCACCCGCAGCAGCACAAGGTAGATGTTTATTGTAAGACCCATCCGTGTTCAAAGTTACCCAATCTTGATTTGCTGCTTCCCAACCAACCAGGATCTCACGTGTTCCACCAGATATGGGACCAGCAACATCCATGTTTGATGTGGCGTCTCTAAAAGTAGAACAGGCCGAGAGAATAATATGTTTTTTGCTAAAGACCGACACCGAACGGTTGTTGAAGATTTTGTCATTTCTCCATTTCCAAAGCCACCAACATGTATAGCCAAATAACAACTTCCATGGAATAGAATCCAAGTGAAGATCCATCGTCAGGTTACATTTCAACCAGTCATGTAAATTGAGAGAGAAGAATTGCATTGAGTTTCCACGGGCTAGCAGAACATACCACAGCGATTTAGCTATAGGACAGTCTCTCATAACATGAAGAATGGTTTCTGAGCCTGTATGACAAATTGAACAGCCTCCAGTAGTAGTTAAGTGACGCCTTGCCTTTTCCATATTAGTAAGAAGCCTTTGATGAAACAAGATCCAAAGGAACACTCGGATTCTTTGTGGTCCTTGCCAGCCCCAACAGAGTTTCCAGTGACTAGCATCAAGGTTTGGAGAGCTTTGTTCCAGAAGACAATAAGCTGAACTAACGGAGAAAATACCTGAATTTGATGGTAACCACACCAGATTGTCCGCCCCTAGTCCATCTTCCGGAGGTAAGGCTAAGTTAATCAAATTACAAATATGATCACTCAAGAATTTCTTGAAGATTTCCTTCCTCCAACCGACATTAACAACGAACATGTCTTTGACAGTATAATGCGAGCTGTTGATCCAATCTGAAGAACTCTGAAGCTCTTGGGGAACATGCAGGTGGAGTGGACCTGCCTCTGACCAATTATCATACCAAAAAGAAATCGAATGTCCATTGTTCACAGCCCAACATGTGTTCATTCTGAAAAAAGGCCACAAGCGGGAGATGTTTCTCCAAAGAACAGACCCTGTTTTAGAAGTCGAGACCGCTGGCCAGCCCTGGTGAGGCAGATGGTATTTCGACTTGAACATGCGAGTCCATAAGGACTTCTCATCTTGGATTAGACGCCAAATTATTTTCATGGTAAAAGCATCATTACAGGTTTTGATTTTTCTTATTCCCGCTCCACCTTGGTCCATCGGTTTACAAAGATTCTCCCATTTAATTAAATGGACTTTTCTGCTGTCCCCTGATGAACCCCATATGAAATTTCTACAGTGCCTTTCTATAGTCTCACACGTGCTAATAGGGAGCGACGCCGTCTGCATAACATAATTAGGGATGGTTAATAGGACAGATTTCACTAGAGTTATTCGCCCTGCTAATGATAGAGATTTTGCCTTCCAACTCGAAAGTTTACTTTTGACTTTATCAACCAAGTAGGAGTAAAGTTTTATTCCGACTCTACCGTGAACAACAGGGGTGCCAAGGTAGAGGCCAAGATCATCCGTTAGGCAGAATCCCGATGTCCTTTGCAGCTCGTCAACCAGAGAACGATTAACATTCCTTGACACACAAAAAGCTGATTTTGCCTTATTAACCAACTGGCCTGAACAAACGCAGAAGTCTTGTAGAACCCCATTTATCACATCTATTTGATCAACTGAAGCCTCAGCAAAAAGGATGAGATCATCTGCAAAAAAAAGGTGAGTCAAAGGAGGGCCTCCTCGACTAAGTGAAATAGGTTTCCACTTTCCTTCTTTAACTGCCTTATCAATACCATGAGCAAGACGTTCCATGCAGAGAACAAACAAATAAGGAGAGAGAGGATCCCCTTGTCGGATACCTCGAGAGGGAGAGAATCCTTCAGTGAGATAACCATTCCAGATAACCTTTGAGCTACTAGTAGACCAGCAGGAATTTAACATAGAACAAAGTTCCATAGGCAGGCCTGCATCTAACAGAGTATCAAAGATGAAGTTCCAATTGAGGCGGTCATAAGCTTTGTCAAGGTCTATTTTGATCATCATCCAACCCTTTTGACCTGATTTCTTTCTCATCGAATGGGCGACTTCTTGGACCATAATCACATTATCAGTAATTTGTCTACCTGGAATGAAGCTGGCTTGATGATCTCCCACCAGATTATGCAGTAGAGGCTTCAATCTATTAGTAACCACCTTCATTAAAATTTTGTAGAGAACTGTGAGCAGGCTAATAGGTCTCAAATTATGCACAGTCGAAGGCCTATTCTTCTTTGGCACTAGGCATATTAAGGCCGTACAAAGATAAGGTCAACCACTTTACCTTTAAAAGCTTCCTCCACAATTTATAGTTATTCATGATCAATTTTCTGATGTGAACTGGTTATTCTTTTATTTAAGAATTAATATTCCGTTCACATTTAATTGAATATTATTCCTTTCACATTCAGTGATATATCAATACATTTAATTTCTTGCATATGCTTGTTTTCAAAAAAAAAAAAGAAAAAGAAAATGCAATATTTTATAAATTGATTTACTGTCATGAATTTCTTTAAAAAAATCACGAATTCTTCGGTTATCAATTCAGTTATCTTGAATATTACTTGATTGTGCGTTTTGGTCGTCTTTTTGTTGAAGTATTCGATTTACGGTAAATTTTCATGTTACGATTTTTATTTTACTTAAAAAATTAAATTAAATTAAATTATATTAAAATTTTAATTAATAAAAAAAATTTAATCAAAGGTGACAAATTATTAATTTAATTAATTTTAATTTTATCTAAAAATTAAATTAAAAAATAAATTATATTATATTAAAATTTTATTAATTTAATAATTGGGAGATAAAATCTGACGTATGAAACTGCTGCACAGTGATTTCAGAGTCTGAAACTGCTGTACTGTGCAGTAATTTCAGAAGAAATTTTCAGATTCTGCCTATGGATCTTATTTTTGAAACCGCTATACAGTACAGCGATTTCAGAAAAAATTTCAATTTCGTAAATAATTTCTGACACACACACCAAAATTGTAAATAATTATTAAAAATATATTATTTAAAAAAGTGTCCTTATTTAATTAAGCCATGTAATTAAGAAGAGAGATAATATTAGTGTGAAAAATAGAATTTTAGGAAGAAATTAATAAGGGCAAATTAGTTATTTATACAATATATTTAATAGATTATTGATTTTAGCAAATTACCTTAAACGTCAAACATAAAAAATGGAGAGAATAATAAATAATTAAGTTCTACTTGAATTTATTTTAAACTTGATCAATTAATTAGAAGGAGAGATAATGAATGGAGTGAGAAAGAATTTAAAAAATTAGAAAGATTAATGAGGATAAATTTGAAGAAAAAATTAATGCTCTCTTGAATTTATCAGAATGAAATATTTTGAGAGAAAAAATATTTGTTAAACAGACAATTATTTTGACATTAATATTTCTGTATTTGGAGTAGAGAATTTACATTAATAATTTCATTTAGTTTGGGATTAAGAGTGTGTTTGGATAGTGATTTTTCATCATTTATTAATATATTGTACTAAACTTGAGAAAAATGTCTTTTTTTTTTATGGTTCAAAAAATTATGTTGTGTCCCTTGATTTCATTTCATAGTTATGGAATTATGAAAAAAAGCCATTTTTTAAATTGCCAATTTGTTGATTCTATATCGAACAAAATTTCTACTCTCTATTTATAACGTTATATTTATTACTCCCTCAATTTTTTTTTATTTGTCACTTTAGAGTAAAATTTAAATTCTATTTATCTGTCACTTTTAGACTTTAATGTAATTTAATTTATTTTTTCAATTTATTTTTCTTTTCCAATAAAATCAGAACCAATCAGATTTGATAATTTAGTTTTAATCACGTAATTTAATACTAAATTTAAGTCTATTTATTATTTTTTAGTTTTAGTGAAAACAACAAAAGTGACTTGATAAAAAAGAACGGAAGGAATAATAAACATATCCTTGAAAAACTGTTATTTTATAATAATTATGGATACTTATGTCATTTTTAGTATAAAACAATTCCATCGGATACTATTAAACTAAAAATAGATAGATTATGAAATCACATAAAATCATGCAGTTTTTTCAAACAGATTTATCCTATTAAACTGTATAAAAAGACATTGAAACACCATTCAAACAGAATCTATGACTTATTGTTGTTTGTTGCATTTGTAATACCAATATTTTTTTAACTATTTTTTAGTTAAACCTTCCAACATCATCAATGCTCAAAGAACAATTTATTAGTTAAACCTTCCCACATCTATGATAATTTGACGGATATTTTAGCAGAATTTTTTTACAAGTTTCGAACAAAACTTTAAATAGAGATTAAAAAGATTTAGTCAAAGAAGAAAAAGAAAAACATAACAAAAACATCAATAATCACTACTACACATATAATTAAAATAGTCGGTAAATTTTATCGGTAAAATTTGGCATAAATTTTACTAAAAATATTTTTCCGCTATTATTTTCCCTACGGAATAAATTTTTCTTCGGTGATTACATACGGAAATTTTTCATAGGTAATTTTCTATCGGTATTTTAGATTTTTCTTGCAATACAATAAAAAATTATTGCAAAATATAGTAAAAATATTGCAATTATTATATGGCAATAGTTTTACAAGTATTTGTATTAGATTATTGTAACGGTTTTAATATTATTATACAACATAATTTTTCTTGTTGGAGCTTAAAACTGTTGCAAGTGTATTGCCTTATAACTAAAAAATACTCGCTTTCTTTTTTTTATCTATTACTTTTATTATTTTCATTAGTATTAAAAATAATAAATAAACTTAAATTTAATATTAAATTACGTTATTAAATTAAATTATTAAATTTAATTGATTCTAATTTTATTGGAGAATAAAAATAAATTAAATTATATTAAAAATTTAAAAATAATAAATAAATAAAGTTTAAAATTTATTCAAAAGTGACGTATGAAAAAACGGAAGGAGTAACAATTTTATTATTAAAGTTGTATGGAAATAAAATGCATTATTTGGCTGTGAATGTAAAATTTTTGGCAAGAAAAATCCATTAATGATCCAAGGAAAAGATAGTATAGTATGCACAAATTGCAAACTTCCTTCACCTTCAGAAGCTAATTGATAAACATCACTATTATGACTTAATGATAGTTCACAAATCAATCTTACCTTATTTATTAATCCTAATTAATCAATAATTTTATTCATTTGAAGTGCTATATATATTAGCTCAGCACCTTCGTCTATGCCCATCATCATAACCCTCGGATTTCTAACTTGAATTTTTTATTATCTCCGATCAGCTGCAACCTTGTGGAGCAAATCCAACCCTGCCGGCGGCGCCGTCATAGACTACCTGAATAGTCTTTTGTTGCACATTTCCAAAAATGGCGACGTCGGTTGCGTCACTATTTCCGGCGAAGGCTAAGCACACTTGCGTCGGATCATTCACGTAAAAAATCCCGGTTACATCAAGATCCACCTCAGCTCCGCCACTAAAGAACAATCCAATCTTAGGCACAGATACTGTACTATATTTGCTAAAATCGTAGCAAGTATCAAGAATCGATAGCGCTGGCGCCGTTGGATACTTAGACATCAATTTCCTGAACGCCGAGCTCAAAGCAGAGTAAGCTGCTGGCGGCAACCGCGTGATGACGGTGCCGGAGTCGATGATTGCACCTGCTGTTGAAAAGACTGACGGAGAAATCGACAGCTTCGTCCCGCCGACGCTAATTCCGGTGAAATCGAGGCCGTAGAAGGAGGATCCAGCGGAGGCTGTGGAAAGGGGAGTGAATTGAGTGGATTTCGAGGGTGAGCCACCGAAAGTTAGAAATCCGGTGGAGCTGGAGGAGGAAGGGAGGCAATAGGAGAAGATTTTCTTGTATCTTTGAGCGGTTTGTGATACTAAGGAAAGGGGGTTGCGGCCAAGGCCGAGAAGACCGGCGGCTCCACCGAAAAGGCCACGGTTGTTCTGGCCACAGCCGAAATAGAAGTTTTCAAAAACATCTGTTGATGCTAATGTGAGCCTTTCTTTGCCGAAGAAGCCAATGGAGAAAGAAGAGTCACCGTATTGGATGCCATAGACGCATGTGG
The DNA here is from genome assembly GCA_037975025.1 of Excoecaria agallocha. NCBI lineage: Eukaryota > Viridiplantae > Streptophyta > Magnoliopsida > Malpighiales > Euphorbiaceae > Excoecaria > Excoecaria agallocha. The sequence continues at coordinate 86,534 of JBBPFJ010000354.1, read as the reverse complement.
AAGCAGCACAGTTGAGGTTGTTTCCTGCAAGGGTAATAAGAGAGTTGATAATTTGCCAAAATGAATATAATTTTATTTTTTTAATCATTTATTGTTATTCCGTTCTATTTTAAAATATAATTTTTTACTTTTTACGAAAATTAATTAACATATTATTATTTTAAAGTTTCGACCGATTTCAAAAAATTTAATTATAAATTTATGATTTATTGCAAATTTAAATTATAAATGGTTTGTGATAATTGAAATATTCTTACAAAAATTTTAAACCTTATTTTTTACAATAAAAATCTCATAATATCTTTAACAAAAACCTATATTAAAATTAAATTAATGTAAAAAATTCACTTAAGGGCTAAGTATGCATTTTGTCATCGCAATGCTCAAGCCTGCCCTGAAATAAGTGGCTTTAGATCAGAGTTGACTTGGGCAAGAGTTATACATGCAAAAATATATGTCTAATTAGACCTGGTAAAATTGACCCAAACTCATGGATCGACCCAAATTTATCCTAAAAAATTGATCCAAATTCAACCCAATTCATATAAATACCCATTGGGTCAACCCAAAATTGACCCATCTCACTTTCCAACCCATTGGGTCATTGAGTATTAATCCAATGGGTATTTTCAAGATTCAAAAATCTTGATCCATTGGATATGTAATGACATTAATACCGGACCAGCCCTAAATAATACTTTCCGACAGTGAATAGTATTTTTCGGGCCCGAAATGACACCCGAAAATCAAAAAAATTTTATTGGACCATTTGAAATGAATAGTCAAGGTGAGCATAGGGTTGAAATTTGAAGTGAATTTAAGGTCAAATAGGCTTCCAAAAGTCAAAAATACGAAAAATGTAGCGAGTCAATAATACGAAAAATATATTTTAAATAATTTACTTTAATATTAAAAATGGACAAAAAAAAAGAAAAAAATTGATACAAAAAATAATCGTATTTTAAATAAATAATTTAATGACATCAACACCGGACCAGCCCTAAATAGTACTTTCCGACAGGGAATAGTATTTTTCGGGCCCGAAATGACACCCGAAAGTCAAAAATATTTTATTGGACCATTTGAAAGGAATAGTCAATGTGAGCATATGGTTGAAATTTGAAGTGGATTTGAAGTCAAATAGGCTTCCAAAAGTCAAAAATACGAAAAAGGTAGCGAGTTAATAATATAAAAAATATATTTTAAATAATTTACTTTAATATTAAGAATGGACAAAAAAAAGAAAAAGAAAAAATTGATACAAAAAATAATCGTATTTCAAATAAATAATTTAATGACATCAACACCGGACCAGCCCTAAATAATACTTTCCGACAGTGAATAGTATTTTTCGAGTCCAAAATGACACCCGAAAGTCAAAAATATTTTATTGGACCATTTGAAAGGAATAGTCAAGGTGAGCATAGGGTTGAAATTTGAAGTGAATTTGAGGTCAAATAGGCTTCCAAAAATCAAAAATACGAAAAAGGTAACGAGTCAATAATACGAAAAATATATTTTAAATAATTTACTTTAATATTAAGAATGAAAAAAAAAATTGATACAAAAAATAATCGTATTTCAAATAAATAATTTAAAGATCCCATTATATATATACATAATAACAATAAAAATATTACTCTTTCTAATGACCAACTGTTATGCAATATAGTATATTCTAATCATTTAATTTAACATGACGAAATATTAAATAAAAACTTTCAATACGTTTACGATTGAATATGTTTTTAAAAATAAACATTTAAAATTAATTAAAATTCATGGGTCGATCCAAATCAATCCAACCCATTAATAATCCAATCCATTAATGACCCATATTTTTTGACCCATTAATGACCCAACCCATTAATGACCCATCCATTAATGATCCAACCCAAATCCATTCAATCCGCCCATTTGCCACCTCTATATCTAATTAAGTCTATAAAATTGTGGAATGGTCCCCAGTATTATAAATTTACCCTATCAAACATACTCATTTAAATTCCTTCGTGAAGTTACTATAGACTTATTTATAAATTTACCATATCAATTATATGATTTAGTTTATGTGACAAATTAATTATTTTTATAATTGTTTGAGTTTGGGGAATAAAATTGAAATGAAAAAGAGAAGTGGGGATAAATAAAAACCTGTAGCAGAAGCGAGAGAATCGCAGAGGGAGGTGCCGCAAGTGATGTTGGAGTAAGAAGAAGAAGAAGAAGGATCAAAAGTTGGTTCCTTTTGTTTATAGCAATATCTAGCACAAGGCTCACACTGAGTCCAGGTAAGGTCACTTCCGGTATCAAATATTAGGGAAAAATCCTTTTTTGGTGTCCCAAGTCCTACACTCACTATATAATTGCCGGAGCCAACGGTGGCGCCGTCCTTGGCCGGAAGTGTAGTTGCATCTGTGACCTCCACATCACGGCCGCCGGAGTTCTTGGATAGCTTTGAGTGAATAGATTTGACTCTGGATTGATCTTGAACCAGGATATCTTCGTGAGTTGGAGCTTTTGTTTTCGAATCTTGATTTAGGTCATTGCATGGCCCATGCTTGTGGATTACTTTCAAGATTGCCTTCTCTTCTATTACTGTTGTCGATTAACAACAAATTTAATTAATATAAGATAATTAAACTTATTTATTGTGTATTTAATTAATAATTATATACTAATAAATGGCATGGAGAGTGTGTGTACATATATTAAGAACAGAAGTACATATATTTTTTTGAAGATTCAAAAAAAAAAGTATATATATTTTTAATGCCAGCTCTAATTTATAATTTCTTCTTAATTTGACTTAAACCTACCACTTGTCTGAAAAAATATATTTGAGTAGCCATCAAATTAGACTATGGGTTGGACTGTATACACAAAAATCCCAGTACATACAAACGACAACAAAATGCTGTAATTGTTGAAAAATATGCATGAATATTGTTACAATTTATCTTAAGAAAGAATTAATTTCAGTTTAGTGGTGATGCACCAAACATAATTAAAGTCTAATTACTAATAATTATCCCTCCGCCAAACACTTATTTTCTTTTGTTAATGCACCAACCATTTCGTTTCTTTTCCTTAATTTCATATCTAAATTATAAACGAATTATGTCTTTTCTATGTTGCATGTGTATATACATTATATTATTTTTTGTATAGTTTATGTAATTATATCCATTCATGAATTGTGGCCAGCGGCCACCAATGACATAGTGGAATAGGATGGGATAATTTTTTTTTCCTTTTTCTAATTTTCATTTTTGATGTAGACATATATTATTACTCTTCGAAAAGAATAAACTCACTTTTTTAACTGTGGGCCCCCAGATTCTTTTATTTTAATCAGTCCCTCAAGAAACAAAAATAATTTATTGGATCATGTATATTATATTGTTACATACCTTCCAAAATTATAGAGATTTAAAACTAATAAATTAGAAATAAAACGCTAGCCAGTTCTTAGCAGAGTTCAGAAATATATTTTGTAGTTAATTTTTTAATTCATATCTGAAAAGAAAATAGAAACATATGTATTATTGATTCATTTTTAAAAAAATTGCATCTACTTAATGAAAATTCATAATTACGTTTTGTAGTTAATCCATGAGCTAATTGCTGATTATCATCAAAATATAAAGAAAAACTAAATCAATACTTAAATCCATTGAAATTAAAATTAATTAATCTATTGATTGACTAAGTAATTAGCAAGAAAAAATCAATAAAAGAAAATATAAAAAGCTACGAGCAAGAAGAAATAAATCAAACTACAGAAAGTAATTAATAATTAATAACCTTTAGAAGTGGAAGGTTTGCAAGAAGCAGAAGGAAGAAGAGAGCTGAGTTGAATAGTATGGTGAGATTGATGAGTTTCTGCAATTTTTCTCCCATCAAAGGCATGGACACCATTGTTGAACCAGAGACAAATTATGCAAAGAAAAAAGCTTAGAGAGAGGTTAGTGGGCATGGCCATGGCTATGGAGCTATTAGGACCAACTCCCTCAATTATATTGTAATACAATTTCCCTTCCTTTCTCCCTCCACATTATTTATAACCAATTGGAGATATTCAATAAATTAATTATCTATGCTTACACGTCACCCACTATAACAAGCCTTTTTTTTTTATTGGAGATTTTAATAAGCATCTCCATCCCAAAAATTCAAATAAATATTTAAAAATAATTATTCTGTGGTGCCAAATTGGAACTTGACACTTGGTTATATACACCCAATCCCATTTTGTTAATCCTCTTAATAAAACAGTTACACGTTATCAATTTTTATCAGATTCATATCGCTGTTAACGAATCAGTTATAAATCATTATTTAATATATTAATGACTCAATTCATTAAATGTAATTTATACATCTCTTATACTTTTCAAAATAAACATTTTATGTTTAAAATTAAATTATTTTTTCTTTATTAAAATATGCTGACTTCACTATCAAAATATTTTTTGTAATTAATATTTTGTTGTATAATTAATTTTTTTAGGTGCAGAAAATGATCCAAACAATCATCAATTATATTGTCTTTTTTTTTTTTCCGAGAGAACTAATTAATGTTGAGTTGCTATCTTTAGTTAGCAACATAGATATATGAGTGAAAGCATGAGCAACTTATTCTTGGTAATACTTGAAAGCGAATTGGTAGAATGATTAGAAATTAGAAAACGTAAATTTGTAATCAATTGCAAATTAATTATTATACGATTCATGACTCTATTCTTCTTTCTTTTTTTTTTTCCTCAATCCTAGCTTTAGTTTAAAGTAATTAGTATAGTTAATTAATTAATGATGTGTTACATGTATCCTATTACCTTATGAAGCAATTGATATCAATTAACTGCTTACTATGGACCCTACCTTTCAATCTCAGCGTAAAGAAACCATATCTTAAAAGTTTCATCACCATTAATACCTTAACAATATAATGAAATGACCAATCATTCTATATATAATCATACTATTAATTACGTAGTATCATAAAATGATTACCAACACAAAATCCATTCATTAACACCAAATGGATCGTTTGCTTTCAGTTTTAATTTTATTTATGGAACAAGCTATTATTTTAAAAACATTTTTCTAATCCCTTAAATTGTCTAATAAATATTTTTCATTTGTTAAATATCCAATTATTAGTTTTTTTTTTTCACAATCACTCGGAGAATTAATCCAACTCAAAACTTTTATATTTGTAATCTAGTGTTGATTTATTAGACCAACTTTTAATGTCCATTTTCATTAATTTTCCTTATCATAAATTATTAGAATAAAGCCATAGTTACTCCTTTTTTTTCCCTTGAAGGGAATATATTGAAGCCATAATTTTATTAGAAAATAATTCTATACAACTATTTATAGGGTGGACAAAATTAAAAATTAATCTTTTCCTCTATTAAGCTTTGATTTTAAATTATACTGGCCATTATTGGCATTAAAAGTTGAAACTTTTAACATCCTAATGGCCATTCTTGCCATTGTGGATTATTAGATGCATAAATTGCGCACTCAGATCCCACTTGGAATACTGGCAAGATTTTATTTTTGGTAGTTGGGGATAAGGAGTTTGTATGTATGTGTGTGTGTGTGTGTGTGTGTCTATATATATATATATATATATATATATATATATATATATATATATATATATATATATATATATATATATATATAGTATCCTTAAAAAAATCATAATTATTAAGGAATTAAAAAATTATTAGAATAGTTAGCAAACCTTGAAAATAAAAGATAAAAAGAAAAAAAATTGTTTAATTTATACCAACCTCAATAATTAAGAAATGATCATCATAAATTTAATAAATTATTCCCTTCTATCCCATCCTTACTGATTTAAAAATATAATTCAAGTTCAAATAATATAGCCAATTAGTCACTCTTTTGAAACAAATTAAAATCATCATCAACGCCAAATGATTCATAAAATTCAATCCAATATTTATTTTTTTTAAATAGTTTTATATTTATTCTCCATTATCTTTACACATACCATGTGTTTCGAGTGAATTAATTAAATTTATTTATAAAAATTCAAAAAAAAAAAAGAAAAGGCATAAAAAAGAAAATATTTAGCACTACTCATGTGTAAATTAAAATTTATAACCATTGAAATCTTTCTCCTAATAGAATATATGGAAAGTATACTATACTCTATTGACTAACGAATAATAACGCAAGACAACCAAAAAATAAATAATTATAACCAAAGATAGTGTGGCTTTAACAAAACAATTAAGATATATATTATTAAGAAATTTGCTAATTACCTAACTTATATATATATATTAAAAAAACATTAATTTAAGCCCCACACACTTCCCACGAAATTTGGTTTCAAGAGTTGACAAGTATTACAATGTAGGACTAGAAGGTCAAGCACATGAATGAAATTGTGAATTTCTCATAATAGCTTGATTTTGCATTAAGCCTGTGGATTATTTATATAGTTTGATAATGAATGTCTACTAAACCAAAAATATTTATTTACTTTTCTTTATTACCAATTTAATGATACATTCATTTGCGATATGAATAGTTTTCAAGCTAATTGGATGCTTGACAAGCAAATAACTTTGTTATTACGCATTCACACGTACTGTTAAATTAAAATATATATATATTTTTTTATTTAACGATGTATATTGTGATACCAATGCACCGTGACATTCTCTTATCTTGTGTGATAAAACATTATTAATTTTATACATAAATAAATATATAAACATATGTATCCAATCAAAATCTTGAAAAATTTCAAGCAAATTGCCAAGTAAAGAATGCATGAGAGGCCAAGCAAGCTTTCTCCTGCACATGGTGGGGACACGAATGGGGCAGACCTGATAGGCTCTGCTCAGTTCTTATTAGAAACCTTGATAAGTTTGCAGTTTGTGGGCACAGTATTCTTTTCACATATTTTTAATTGAATGCTAGCCAATAGATAAATTTTTAGTATAACCATATTTTTTAAATAATTTAATCTTGTTTTCTACTTTTCACATTAACAAATTAATTATCATTATTAGTTTTTTTTTATTATTTATTTATATCAGGCAGACCAAACCCTTTTTAATAGTTCACACTAACTAGTTTGGCCAAGAACAAGAAAAAGATAACTATGAAATATGAATGGTGGGTTAGGCAAGAATTCCAATCATCTTTTTAGATACTTCATATATACCAACTAAAATCCAATCATTCACTGCTTGGCCATTACTCTATTATGCTTAAACCAATGTTATTGCTAAAAGGGTTGGTTACATATCTTGTCCTTCAATTTGGTATTGGGATTACAACAAGATTCATCAAAATATTTACTAGGATTTGATAGCAGTAATCAACACTTAATGAACAATACAGGAGACCTAGAACTTATAAAAAAAATGTGTATTTTCTTCTAGTTGGTTACATTAAGTTTAAGTAGCTTGATGTACGACTTATCATAATTTTTTCTTTTTCTTTCTTAAGAAAGAAAGCTGTAAAATCTTGTTATATAATTAGCTTAGCAATCATTAAAGCGTGGCATAAGGTTTAGATAAGAGAAATTATTGAATTTTCTATTTAGCTCTCAAAGAAGCCGAAAGAGATGTCTGTGACCAATGATGAATTGGCATACTCAGCATTTAGTTAAATGGAATGTCAATTCATTGTGGCTTCATTCAGCCGTCACGATTGAAGCTTTTTGCTTTGATTGGAATGAAGTAAGCACAGCCTACAAGTAGGAGTGATATGCCTGTGTAAATATAACTAAATCATTGGACCAATTATACTGCAAGTGGTTCATTAAATCATTATATATCTGCTGCTCAGGATAACCATAGTAATTACAACTGTAGAGTGACAACAATACCCTACAAAATGTTCTACCTATTTTTTTATTTGCCACATTTTGAACTAGTCATGCTCTAAGAAAGTATACGTGTGTGCGTGTGTTTTAAAAAGCTAGTGCCTAAGCGAGCACATAAGGTCGTTTCACAAGAGGGTTTTCTTTGGCTAGTATAATTTTAAAGTGCCACCAAAAAATTTAGTCTATCTAACAAAATTGCATACATTCCACAAGTTACTTCCACCGTAAGAATAAACATCACAATATAAGGGAATATCCTTATCAAGCTAAAAACTTGAGTACCTAACGGAAAATCACACACCGAAACTTAAGCTTTTTGTCTGTCTGCACAGCTTCAGTGCTTCAATTTGGAATCTAACTGGATAGAAGATGAATAAGCTCTGTTTATAGTACTTGTAATGCTTACTCCTGTCCAAAGTCAAAAGAAAGAACTTCCTCGGAGACATCCAACAGCTCCTCAACTTCGACTTCTTTGGCCTCATATTCCTCTTCCTTGTCGCTAGCTTCTCCATCACGTAACTTCTGCCTCTCCAGGTTTTCTTCCTCGTGCAGCCGTTTCCACTCATTGACCCACTTATCCCATTCATCCTTCAACATTCTCCTCTTCTCGCGATCCTGCTGATCACTCAATTGCAGTGATACATCCTGGTCCTCTGCCTCATATTTCTTGCTATACTTCTTCAGATTGTTTGCTATCTCTTCCTCTTTTTCAAGACTCAAGAAGGACGGCGGCCTTGGCTGCCACAAGAACTGCAACCCATGATACAAAATAATGAGTCCAGAAAAATAGTCAGTACATTTACAAGGATGGTCATATCACAATTAGTATTGAGCATGGGAGGAAAATATGCAACAGCAATAAGCAAACCAATTATCCATCTGACTTAAGGTACAATAAAATGTCAAGACACATTAAACCAGATGCCTTCACACTAAACTACTAGTTTGAAAAAATTAATATTCTGATGCTGCCAATAGCTTTCAAATGGTCTTGTATTATTATTTGGAAAATTAAACTTCAGTTTCAAGATTATTGATTTTGTAACCCAGCCAAAGCAACAATAAATAAATAGATCAAGCAACAAAATAGACTCACTATAGTCTGGAAGTGCAAGCTAATCAAGGTATAGCCATCCCCAACTAGAATGCAATAAAAACGGAAATCTCGCAAGAATAATTAATCTTACCTGAAAGAAATGATCCTTGAGCATGCGATATAGGAGCTTCCCGTTAAATGACCAAATATTAAATCCATTTTCCATTTCCTGGTGAACTGAAGTCACTGAAGTTGCCACATATCTATACAGACAGGATGGACTAATATCAATAGAGAAACAAAGACTTCCATTTCCTTTTCAAGTATAAGAAGAAGCACAACTTAAAAATTCAACTTCAAGGGGGAGAAGCTTACACAAGAAAATTCTCAAATACCGACGGAAAATATTTTCCGTAGGGAAAAATGTTTGAAAATATGTATTTTGCGACGGACGAATTATTCCGTCGTGAATAATGGAGGAAAATTTGCCGCCCAAATATACCGACGGATTTTTAAACTTGGCGCCAGTATTTCGCGGGAAAAATTTCTCACGAAATTTACCGACGGAAATAGAATTCCGTAGGGAAATTGGAAAATTTACTTACGGAAAATTATTTCCGTAGGGAAATTTCCGACGGAATTATTTTCCGTCGGTAATTTACCTACGGAATTCTATTTCCGTCGGGAAATTCCCTACGGAAATATTTTCCGTAGGTAAATTACCGACGGAATAAATTTCCGTCTGTAATTTATCTACGGAAATATTATTCCGTCAGGAAATTGAAAAAAATGAATTATGTATTCTAAACTAAATTCATGTAAATTTTTTTAGTGACTATATTAATAATAAATTTATATCTAAATAACTTATACTATCATTTATTGTAAAATAGAAAATGAATTTATAATATTTAGTCTTTTGAATTGCAACGTGTATTAATAAATATATTTAGTATTTATATAAATAGAACCTCCATTCCTATGTCATCATGTTTTGAGACATAAATCTCCTATCTTGTATTTTTTCAACTCTTGTCGCTGATTTTGTTTCACAGTAATAAAAATGGCTTGTTTGCCTTAAAAAGATCACATATATCATTATTAGTCATTATCCAATATTAAAGACAATTAATTCACCTAATATGATGTGGTCATGTAATTTTTACCTCCAACATATAAGCTTTCTAATAAGCTATTTTTGTTAAAATTATAATAGTATCTATATTTTTATTTTTGTATAGCATGCACGAGATTAGCAACGGAAATGATTCCGTTGCTAAATTAGCAACGGAAAGCCAATTCCGTTGCTATTTAGCAACGGAAAATAATTTTCGTTGCTAAAATTGGTTAAATTTTGTAGATTTAGCAACGGAAATATTTTTGGTTATCTTCCGTTGCTAAAAGTGGAGGGAATTTTTGGTGCCAAAATTCAACAACAAAAATTAGCAACGGAATCACTATTCCGTTGCTAATTAAGGCGCCAATAGATGGCGGAAAAAAATTGGAACGAAAAATAGCAACAGAATATTTTTTCCGTTGCTAATTTAGCAACGGAATTAAATTTCCGTTGCTATTTTAGCAACGGAACATAATTCGGTTGCTAAATAGCAACGGAATTTTTTTCGGTTGCTTTCCGTTGCTAAATAGCAACCGAATTTATTTCGGTTGCTAAATAGCAACCGAATTTATTTCGGTTGCTAAAATAGCAACCGAATTAAATTTTCGATTGCTAAAATAGCAACGGAATTTTTTTCGGTTGCTAAAATAGCAACCGAATTTATTTCGGTTGCTAAAATAGCAACGGAATATTTTTCGGTTGCTAAATTAGCAACCGAAATAGAATTCCGTTGCTAAATAGCAACCGAATTTATTTCGGTTGCTAAAATAGCAACGGAATTTCATTTCCGTTGCTAAATTTTGTATATGAATACATATGGATATGTATATATATGTATATACACACATATACATACATATGCATATGTATATGTATGTATGTATATATATGTGCATATATACACATACATATGCATATACAAATATAAATACATATATATGCATACATCCATGTATGTATCTATATACATACTTATACATATAAATATGTATTTATGTATATATATGTATGTACATATATGCATATATATATACATACATATTCATATATATATATATATCCGTATGTGCTTGTATGTGCATACATACATACATATGGATATGTATATGTATGTGCATATATACACATACATGTACATATGTATGTATGCATAAATGCATATGTATGTATGTGCATATATTAAAATGTGATATAACATTAGTGAATTCTTCTCTAATATTAAAATGTGTTAAATTCCTCTCTTCTAATTATTAAAATGTGATATAACATTAGTGAATATTATCTTTAAGTTTTTGATTTTATAATTTAAACTAAAATATATTTTATTAATAAATAAGGAATTAAAGTAAATAAATGTATATAATAAAAAGAAAAGAAGAGAATATATATATATATATATATATATATATATATATTGGGGAGAAAGTTTTCTTGAAGTCCCATGAAATGTCTAATATCAAAAAAAAAGGAGAAGAGGAGTGGATCGGGTAAAGAAGCAGGGGAGATCGGAGGAAGGAGCGCCGATTAACGACGCAGGCTACCTGCCCACCGCCGTTCGCTCCAGTTGCTGGCCACTAGCGGAACACCAGTTCGTCTGCTAATGTCGTCACAGTGTCCCCTTTACGTTTGCCGTTCTTCTCTCCATCTGCCTTAGCTTCTTCCCTTTTCTCCGGCGAAGTGAGGCGGCTGACGGAGACACAAATAAGGCCGGTGAGTTCCCCTCAGCGAGGAGTTCCTTTTCGCCATCCTCCTCTCCCTTCCCATTGCCGGTAACGTAGAGATCGGAGAAAGAAAGTCTCCGACGGTTTTTGTTAGATCTTGGCCATGAACGGAGTCCTTTGAGCGCGTGACCACTGCCGGTGGACTCCCCTCAACGTCATCCAACTCCTGGTGGTTTTGGTCTTGCACCGGTGAGGCTCCAGTCATCGGTCCGGCGAAGTTCCAGCATTTGTCCGGCGAGCACAATAATGGACAGAATTCATGGAGTTTCTACTAAAGATAAGTAATCATCCTTAAGCGATCTGGCAAGGTATTCCTAATTTTGAAGTTCAAATTTACAATTTGTTTTCGCTTTTTCGTTTTTTATTGATAATATTAGTGTCTTTCCGATTCTTTTGGTGATTAGATATGTTTTTAGGTATTGTGTGTCTTTTTGGAGTGGTTTCTACTTAGGATCTCCTCGTTTAGTGCTTGATTAATTGATACTTAAAGGTCTGAAGATTAAAGAATTGTTCAATTTTTTACTCGGTGAGGAGTGCTAGAAGCTGGATTAGCTTTTGAGGAAAATTTTGATTTCCACGTTAATTTCATGGACAATGCTCCTTTTATGAGTTTTGAAACAAAAGTGAACATGAACATGAACATTGTTGACATTGACCCAAAAGGGTAAGCACTGTTTTTCCTAGGCCTTGATTTTATTATTCAAATGTTAGATTATTTTGCCAGAGGATATACTTGTCCTAGCATTTGTTTAAGTTCGTCTGAGGGTTCATGAGCATTGTTAATTTTGCTACCTGTCTTATTCTGTTTTTTTGGTGTTGCATTAGTGGGAGGAGAATCACTTCAAGCGGCCAACGGGATCTTGACCGAGTGGCTGGGCGTATTGTTGTTGCCCCTTGATCAAAAACAGTAGGGTGATCTCTCAAAATAACTCATTTGATTTGTGCAATATTAGTTTTATGTTTCTTTTAGAGAGATGTTACATCACCACCAGAGTTACATGGTACCAAATTTTTTGGTTCCAACTGTCTCAAGTGTTCTGTTATGTAGGCATTTGGTTTACCTTTTGTTTTCCTATTGGTTTTCTGGTGTTCTTAATTTGATGTTTTTACATGAGAGCACATATGTTAAATGTTTATGGTCATTGTGAGCACATATTATATTTTATTTGATGCTTATAAAAACTTATTCTTCTGAAATATCTAATCTCCTACAACTTATATTATGACAGCACTGGCAAGCAAGACTTGTTTTTGTAACCCATCAAGTTGATTTTTTACCAGCTGCTGATTTAATACTGGTATGAGATTGCTTTTTGCAGTTTACATTTGTGTATTGCTTGTTCAATGGGAAGCCAATCTTTTGGGGGCTGTATGTCTTGCATTTGAATGAGGAGGTTGCTCGTTTTGCTAACTTTTTTTCATTGCAAGTCGTAGCCATCGGTTATTCTGTTCTTGCTCAATCTAAAATTTCTATTTTGGCTTATTAATCTATTTGTTTATTAATTATTTTTTTAATTGTAGCACTTCTATCTATTTAAAACAAACTTGTGTGTATTAGTGAAATGTTGTGACTTTAAAGAATAAAAAAGAGAATCTTGCTATAAATTATTATGTTGATGATGATGAATGAGTTTATAGTTAGACTTCATAATATATGGTCTTATCTCCCTTTACTATGACCAGATAATTTTCTACGCAATGTTTCATGATATAACATTAAATGATTTACATAATGCTAATTACATAACATATGAAGCATATAATGTATTTAAACACATTAAACATTTTTAGTGATTACTGCATGGGGATAATGGCAGCATTATACCTTGATTGGAACATTGTAAGTTCTTCAATTGACTACATATTCTGAATTAAGAAAGTTGTAATAACTAAATGAATATTAAAATCTTTGTGATTTTACTCATTATGCTGAAAAAAAACAAATCGAGTACCATTCTTGGGTTGATACTTGTATCTCCTTTATGCAAAGCACCTTCTTGGATTGAATTGTTTTATAACAAGGTTTCTTTTCCTGGATGCTGTTCTTATTTTCGTCGCACGTTGGCAGATTTTTGTATTTCGTCGCATAATGGATCTATAACACACCAGTCCATTCTGATCCAGAGGCAAAGTTGAGGCAGCTATTGGTTGAGCTGGGCAATGAAAACAAAATACTAGGAATCCAGGTCTGCACCTATATTGAACTATTTATATGACAGCATGTTAATCTAAATGGCCTCTCTCTATTTTATGTAGCATAGTATCAAAATTTATGTAATCAAAGAGAGCTGTTGTTCTGTAACAAGAAAAATGAAAATTTTCAGTACTTTTAGTGGCCAGCTTCAACGATTTGGCACTGCCTTTTTGAGTCTGTGCGGTTTCCTTTTAAGATACTCACATTTAATGAAACTAATGATTGAAAGTTAAAGAAAATTTAGAATGCAAGATCAGATACCTGAACCTATTTTGGATGTTTGCTTGATAGAGAAAGGGGTTATTGTGAACCATTTGAGGTGTAAATTATGCTAGCTGAAGCTGGGATGATTGGCTGGTGATATTATTTTTTAGTAATATTAACTTGCTATTGCTTCAATATTGCTTTTATATTGGCTGATTGCTGTAAGTGATCTTAAAATTGGTTCTTAGCTGAGCTTCACATATGAACATCAGGATCAAATTTATATTCTTAGCTGATTGCTATGGTCAGAGTGTTGTTTTCTTATTTTCTTTTGGATAGGAATGAACAAATAACTTGGCGATGCTTCTTGAAGGAGTCTTTTTTATTAGCTGTTCTAATAATGCGCTTATATGAAACAGCATGCCTCCGGTAAGAAATTTCAGGACATCCTACAAGAGGCAATTGTTGAACCCTTGAATGTTGAAGGGGAGCTGTACGTTGGAATCCCTCCAGGTTTATCAACCATCTCAGCATTAATCTCTTGCTATGCACTTTTAAATGCTACTCAAGCTTGTAAACACAGATGAATTCTAATATTTTATTAAATTTGATTAAAAAGAATCAAAGCAACAATGTGCTCTTCAGTCTATTTTCTGGTTGGGATACTATTGCATTTCTGTCTAAATTTGGCAAACTATCATGACATTTCTCCACATACTTATAATAATAACCCATTGCTTGTTTGTAAATTTAAGAATCATTTACTATGCTTTTCGCTTATATTAGGTCTCAAGAGTATTGAAGATGCATAAAAATATATGTTTACACACACACACTTAATTGAGGTTTTTTTTAGATTAAGACCTAGATAAATAAAATTACTTATTTAATGCCATAGATGGTTTATTTAAGTTTCAATATTTTATGTATTTTGTGAGATTAATTATTAGTAATAATAGTAGTGATGGAATAGCGACGAAAAAAGCGTCACAAATTTTTTATACTAGTTGCTGAATTTAGCAACGGAATTCAACTTCGGTTGCTAAATTTAGCAACGGAAAAATATTATCCGTTGCTAATTTAGCAACGGAATTTGAATTCGGTTGCTAAATTTAGCAACGGAATTTGAATTCGGTTGCTAATTTTAACCAATTTACCAAATGTTAGTGGTTAGATTTAGCAACGGAATCAACTTTCCGTTGCTAAAAATACCAACCGCCAAATTAGCAACCGAAATTTCCGTTGCTAATTTCCGTTGCTATTTTTGATTAGCAACGGAAAATTGACATTTTCCGTTGCTATTTTTTATTAGCAACGGAAAATTGACATTTTCCGTTGCTAATTTCCGTTGCTAAATTGCAATTTTCTTGTAGTGATTGATGCTTCTTTCATAAGACTTTTAAGTGGAGAGAAAGTGATTAGTTAATTCTTTGGTAGGTGGCAATTAATATCATGAAAATAAAAAAGTAACATATAATACTAATAATTTAGAACAAATATATAGAAAAGAATGGTGGAATCCAACTTTGATGAAAACAATCATAGCAACACTAGCTACAATAGTTGCCAATGACAAAAATTAGTTAATTAATTATGACTATTTTTATATGATTTTCATTTTTATTTTTAAATACTATTATTATATAATTTTCATTTTTAATAATTAAATTTTATTTATATTTAAATAGAGCATTTAATGTAACAAATTAAACATTATGGGCACTATATTCATGCAATTTGGATTTAGTATTAACTTTATAATTTATTCTTGCAATATTATAATTGCTATTTCTATTATCGTTATCGAAAATCTATAATTTTTAAATTGGGTATGTATAAGTAGATTAACTTATGGTGATTTATTTAATAATTTAATTTTAAAATTTTTGACTTCTTGTTTGCGTCAATAGATAAGAAGTAAAATAAAATATATGTATTCAAAGTTTAAACTATAAATAAAATTATAAAATATATACAATTTAAAAAATTAGTAAAATCATTTTAATCTATGTTTTAATATTTTACATTCAAAAAAGATGAAAACTTTCGTAAAAAAGAAACAACAACCTTCACAATAAGATGAGAAATTTGCATAAAAAATTTAATAATAATATTTTTTGGTCAAACACTAAAAGCACCAGTTTCTAACTTAATTAAATTTTTTATTCAGTAAATAATTTATATAGGCTAACTATAAAAAATATAATGTATTCGTTTTATAAATTTTGTTCACTTTTATTCTTTACATATATTAAGAAATTGTATTTATTACTTATATATCCCTAGTGTTCTACTTATTTACAGTTGTGCTATTCATTATAAATACCTTAAGATAAACCCTAACCTCTTCATCTTCTCGTCTTCTGCCGTTCTTCACTTCTTCTCTTCTCCCTCACAGCGTGAGGCTCTCTCTCTCTCACTCGTCCGATCTTCCCCTGCAGATCAAACCGCCGGCGTGTTTTCCTCCCCTTTCTTTTCTTCTTCATTTCTTCTTCTTTCTTCAGTTTCGGTTCTAGCGTTCTCCTCCTTACTCCGTCGCTTCCATCAGCTGCGTTCTCCTCCTTACTCCGACAGCTTTGGTGAGTTTTCTTTTAAGATTTCAAGATATATTTAACATGGTTTTTGAGATCAATGAAATTAGGAGATTTCATCTTACAATTCTTCTGTTTTTCCTGTAATTTTCACATGGTTTTGACTTGCAGGAAATGGTGGATTTTCTAGTAGACGTGTGGGAGCAAGAGGGATTGTATGATTGAAGAGTAGAACTGCAAAAAAAACTGTAAGCTAACTATTAAAAGTGCAAAAAAATGTTTTGCTTCATGTTGAGTATGATTATCCATCAAATCCAAAGTACCTCGACATTTAAAAAGCTTCATTTGATTCTGATTTTGTTTTTTTTTAATTTTTTTCTGTAGTTGTTTTATTGATTCAGTTGTTGCTTTATACCGATCTCGTCAATTCAAGCTTGTGTTCTTAATATTTAATAAGATATTTATTTTTTTTGGTATTAGTTGAAATTGCTCTTTAGCCATATTACATCTGTCTTAAGTAATCTGTCTGAATCTGGAAACCTGTATGTTGGAAAAGCATACAAGGACTGGAAGCAAGGAGAGCCAGCTATTGAACGATTGTTTGACTTGACAAGGTTAAAATCTGAGGTAAGTGAAGTATTTTTCAAACCATAACTGCCCTCTGAGTCTTTTCTCTGTAGTAAACTTTTAAGTTTTCTAGAGCTGAATTGATTTTTGCAGTATATCAATTAATTAGTTTGTGATTTTAAGCCAACCATTTGCATCTAACTAAGTGCATGCTTTGTATCATTTCGACCACGTCATTCAATGTGATAAATATTTGCTAAAGAGAAAAATAGAGAAATAAACTGCACAATATGATGATTTATGTGAATATCGTCTTCACTGTCATATTTGTAGTGAAAATATGTAAGATGTCCCATTTATTTGCATGAGTGGATGAAGGCATCTGCTGCTTGTTTTGGGTCGCTGCACTGTCATCTTCTGTCTTATTTTTCTGATGAAGAAGCTTGTCATGTGGGTCACTGCACTGCACAGTTATAACTCTGTGTGTGCTGGTTTTTTCTGTTACCGCTGTTCTCCTTGTACCTATGCTAACGGTACCAACTTTTTCATATTCCAAAAATGTCTTGCTACTTCTTTTCTTCTAGAAATGTACGAGATCCACCTAGAGTTTAATGACTCCCAACTCTTTCATATTCCAAAGAAGGAAAAAACAATTATTAGTATGCATGTTTTATATATTCCAAGTACTTGCATGAGAGAGACAATTCTTTAATAATTTGTGTAGCATTAATTTAGCAATAATATGTGAAATCAAACATTCTTGTTAGGTGAAACTGAGATTGTAAATGATTTTGTAATAATAAGTTAACGTACTTTACTTTGTTGATTTGAAGATGATTGAGACTCCAAGAAAATGAAGTCAAAAAAGAATATTGTTATTATATATTAGTAATAAAGACAAAAGTCTCAAAAGACTCCAACTTTGCTACTCCAAATATTGTGTATTATTTTATTTGTTAAAAGAGTTTTGATATTATTTTATTTGTTAAAAGAGTTTACTTGTCGTATCAACAAACAATGCATCAATTCAAAAAGAACGGCCGGCAAGGTTTTCATTATTTTGTAAAGAAGATGATTGATCATTGATGGATTCAATAAAATTGTTTTTAATGATATATGCTTAGGATAAGAAA
This sequence comes from Excoecaria agallocha, assembly GCA_037975025.1. NCBI lineage: Eukaryota > Viridiplantae > Streptophyta > Magnoliopsida > Malpighiales > Euphorbiaceae > Excoecaria > Excoecaria agallocha. Next base: position 68,146 of record JBBPFJ010000354.1, on the reverse strand, counting down.
TTATCTCGAATTTTGATATATGATTCACCATGTTCAATTTATTAAATGTATCGAATATAAACTATTGAAAAATATATTATTTTTTAATATAACAATTTATATTCATTCATGAATAAAAAATAAGCTGCGTATACTCTTAACTTCTTTTATTTGTCATATATAATTAGTAATTGATAAGCTAACCAATAGAGAAGAAAGTCATATTTAATCGCTAGTATTATATAAACGTACACACAGATTCATAGTGAGAAATAATGAGGTGGCATCCATGGTGATGATGCATGGGTTCGAGAGAATTGAAGACCAAGGTTAACATAATTAAGGATTTTAATTATATGAGAAGGTTTGAGATTGACCGATTTTGGAGAAAGCACTTAAATTAAATATTGTTGGGTGCATAATATAATTTTGGAGGTGGACGTTTGTGCTAACATGATGTGCTCATTTATAGAAATGGTGAGACGGCTGATCTTGGCACTTGGCTTGACCATGCCTTTTAATTTTCAATACGTTTTATTTGAAGAAAAGTTTGGGCATTAACGTTTTTGGTTGGAGGGAGTCGGGTGGTGATGCCCATGTCCTTATGTTAATTCCACCCAAAAATGGTTATAATTTTCATCTGTTGAAACTATTTTTACATCTATTGTTTTGATTCTGCAGCCCTGAAGATTAACAATGTTAACTTTACTTTTTATTGTTAATCCTTTGACATTTTGTGACTCTTAACTTTTCTATAGATTTGTAGCAGCGCACAGTTCATTCCTTGGGGACCTTGGGAAGGTATGTCTTATTAGCTCCTGTTTCTTTTGGTTTGAAATTTGCATTTCTCAATCCACCCTCTGTTTGAGATGCCCACGTTGCATTGGCACAAGTTATAGAGCACAACCATTTATGTCACTTCAAAACATTAGTGACCAAAAGAATGATGTGATGACCATGCACATTGAGAAGCTGATGTCAAAATTGTGGTGGCTTTTCAGCAGGTGCCTAGTTTTGTTGTTTTTTTAGTAATAGTGGGACTTTTTGGTTCTGTTAATAGCTGACTGCTTGTCTTATCCCAGGGTGCATTGATCATGAATAATAATTTTTGACAGTTATTACTGGAGGTCTTGACTCGAAGCTTGTCATGTGGGACTTCTCCAAAGGTCGCCCAATCAAAATTGTTGATTTTGGTGTGTAATCTCTGTTTTATCTCTATAATTTTGGTGTGTACTCTCTTTTCTATCTGTATCTTATTTGGTTTGTCTTGATTGTATCAGCTGGTGTTAGTATTATAAGTGGTTTACACTCATGCATTTATATATTCAGATAGATATTTTTGTTGCGTGTTCTCCAAAGGTCGCCCAATCTCACTCTTCTGGATTTTTCAAGCAAGAACTAAAAATCTCTACTCTTTACAGGTGGTTCAGAGCTTTTTTTAATAGACTCTCTTAGTTTTGATATGGTTGGCTGACTTTTTGTGTTTCTAGCTGAACCATTTCTAAATTCACAGTCTGCAGTTCGAGGTTTGAAAGCACAGCTGAAGCCACCATCTATGCAGGTACTAACAAACTCTAAAACTTACTCTCTTGAAGAAAACAGTTTTAAGGTTCTCTTTTTGCTTGATGTTTATATAAATTAGTAAAACCTTCTGAATTTTATTCAAAGTAGCTCTTTTCTTTTCTTTTTTTTTCCCTCATTCCCTAAATGGTATTCAAAGTAGATGTTCATGTTATTCAAAGTAGCTGTTCATGTGATTCAAAGTGGCATCGAAGCTTTGCTGAAATGAAAAACCCCTCTCTTTTGCCTGCATAATAGCTTTCTCAGTGCTTCCCTTATTTGGGTCAACCTTTCCTAGAAATATTTTTGGTCTATCACGGAAAAGATACCATCATAATCGACATCAACTACAATTTTTTTATATCCATAGATCTGTCAAAATTAATCTTGTTCTTAACCATTTATCCACAAGCAACTTATTAATGACCATATAATTGATTTTTCAGGTTATTTGGCTGCAAAACATTTCTTTATAGTGACATAAGAGAAATTCGTTGTCATGATTACCACTAAATTTTAAACTTTGGTTCAGTTATTGTTTGTTTTTGTTTATAACCAAATGTTGTCCACCCCATGTTCATGGTGTTTATTCCTGACTCTACTTTCCATGGAAGAATTTAGAATAGTTTGCGTACAATTCTATTTGATAGAATTTGTTTTTAAGGACAGTTAAAATTATGAACCGAATATGTATATTTTGTAAAATTCTATGACTAGTCAAAGCATGGGGGAGGTAGGGTTTTCGTTTTATGGATGGAAAAATTTTAATATATTTTCATGCACAAAGTGAGAGAGACACAATTAGGAAGTACTGTAATATAATTGCTGCAATTTTGTAGTATGATTTATTGTTTTGTGATAATTGTTCAATTTATATTATGTGCATATTTTATGTGTATATTTATTAGATAAAGGAAGCAGATACAAAACATAATTATTAAATAATTATCAGAAAATTGTAATCTTTTTAGTAACGGAATAGTGACGGCAAAATCCGTCGCCATTTTTTTACCATATGGCAACTTTACCGACGGAATATTATGGACCGTCGGTAAATTTGCCTACGGATTTGTTATTTCCGTCGGAAAATTTAGCGACGGAAGCTTTAGTTCCGTCGGTAAATATGGCAAATGCCGACAGTTTTTGGTCTGCATCTCCCAACGGAATTACCGACGGACTATTTTCCGTCGGTAAAAGTACCTATAACCGGATCTCCAACGCCAATTTCCGTCGCTAAATTCCGTCGGCAATTTCATTTCCCTACGGAAATTCACTCAATTCCGTCGGTAATTTCCGTCCGCAAAATGAATTTTTCTTGTAGTGTTAGCAGGTATATGTCTTTATTATTTTTCAAGAAAAAAGTCAAATTAATGCCCAAAATACCTAAATTGCATTTGTTAAATATTCACTAAAGAATACCTCCCGGTGGGATCCCACTCAATATCTGTTGCCATGAAATGCTCTGTTGTTGCCATGGTCTCAAGCTCATCAACATTAAAGAATTCCAGCTGCCCATTGAAACCCTTCAACCCAGCAAGCAGTATGTAGTGGCCAGAAGGTGACCAGAAAAGAGCATTTGCCTGTTTGCCTTATTAAGAAAGCAAATGAAAAACAGAGTAAAAGAAGAAGAAAGACTTCTTTTATCGTTTATTCAATCTGAATGATAAGTACAAGAAGGTTGTAGTTTATATAGTAAAACTAACAACCAAAAAAACAGAAAAGTAACTGAAGTTACAAGAAAAGGAAAATAAGAGCTAACTATATTAGTAAACTAACTATAGTTAAAAAACAATAACAACTCTAACAACTCTTTAGCCCCCCCTCAAGTTGAACTTTGATGAACATCCAGCAAATTCAACTTGGAGCAGAATGTTGAGAACAATGGAGAACAAAGAGGTTTAGTAAACAAGTCAGCCACCTGAGCAGCAGAAGAAACATGAATAGGAACAATGAAACCCTCTTTAAACTGATTCCGAACAACATGGCAATCTATATCAATGTGCTTAGTACGCTCATGAAAAACAGGATTGGAAGTAATGTGAATTGCCGACTTGCTATCACAGAAGAAAGAAACAGGACGTGAAATTGAAACCTGAAAATCAGCCAAAATATAACTGATCCATTGAAGCTCACAAACTGTAGAAGCCATAGCTCGATATTCTGCCTCAGCTGAGCTCCTTGAAACCGTGTTTTGCTTCTTAGTTTTCCAAGAAATAGGACAGGAACCCAGAAATATACAATAACCTGTAAGTGATTTTCTGGTTTCCGGACAAGTTGCCCAATCTGCATCCGAGTAAGCTGTCAAAGTTAGATCAGAAGTAGAAGGGAAGAACAAACCCAATGAAGGCTGCTTCTTCAAATATTTAAGAACATACAGAGCGGACCGCATGTGAACCGCTCTTGGTGAGTGTAGATGCTGACTTAATTGCTGCACAACATATGTAATATCAGGCCTAGTAAAGCCTAAATATAGCAATCGTCCTACTAAGCGTCTATAATCAGAAGGATCAGATAACAAAGGGCTTGAGACATCAAGAAGAGATATACCCTTAGGGAATGGAACATTTTTGGGCTTAGAACCTAATAACCCTGAAGAATTAAGTAAGTCAAGAGTGTATTTACGTTGATTGAGAAAAATACCTCCTGTAGTCCGAACAATTTCCAACCCCAAGAAATATTTTGCTTCACCAAGATCCTTAATAGAAAATCGGGAATCACGAGCAGCTTTCAGTCGATCAATGGCATGCTGAATAGTTCCAGTGATCAACAAGTCATCAACGTATACTAGGACAACCAAAGTAGCAGCAGAAGAATGAGAAATAAACAAGCAATTATCATGTAAAGACTGCACAAAATCGTAGTCTAACAGAAAACCCGTCAGCTCAGCATTCCACTGCCTTGAAGCCTGCTTCAAACCATAGAGAGACCGAAGAAGCTTGCAAACCTGTCCTTGTTTTGCCTTGTCATATCCTTCAGGAGGTCTCATATAAACTTCTTCCTCGAGAAAGCCATGTAAAAAAGCGTTATTGATATCAACTTGATGAAGAGGCCAACCACGAGCAGCAACAATCGCCAGGAAAAGTCGCACAGTCACCATCTTTGCAACAGGAGAGAAACTATCCGTGTAGTCCTGTCCATATACCTGATTATAGCCCTTTGCAACGAGTCGAGCCTTGTATTTGTTTATAGAGCCATCCAGGTTTAATTTTAACTTGTAAACCCATTTACATCCTATAGCTTTCTTGTTCTTCGGTAACTCTGTCAATTCCCATGTATTATTCTTCTCAAGAGCTGTTAATTCATCTTTCATTGCTTGAGTCCATTGAGGAATAGACTTGGCCTCATTGTAACTCTGTGGTTCATGATTCATAGTAACTTGTGCTAGAAAATCAGAATAAACTGAAGGAATCGTAGAGTTAATATAAAAAGGAAAAGTGGAAGGAACATGAGGAAAAGTATGTGCTGCTGAAACATGATTAACAACATAATCTTTAAGCCACGTTGGTTGTCTTCGTCTCCTTATATTAGTTCTACCCACTACCTCTGAAATAGCCGAATTGTCTGCATGATCATCCTGAATATGTGTATTAAAATCACCTTGAGGATAAGAATCAGCAACAATAGGAACATCATCAGGTACAATGTTATGAGGCAAGACTGAAGAATCAACTGCCATGGGCATAGAATCTTCATCATCAGTAACAGCAATCCAAGGAATAGGAGTGTCAGTCAAATCAGAAATAGTAAATTCATATTCAAAAGGAAATACATTTTCATGAAAGACAACATCCTTAGATATAGAAACCTTCATATTATCCAGCCGATACACCTTGTAGCCTTTTGTCCCTGGCACATAACCCAGAAAAACTCCTTTACTTGCCCGAGCAGCAAATTTATCTCTTGGAGGTTTTGTGTGTGTTTCATAACAAAGGCAACCAAAAATCTTCAAGTCATTAAAAACTGGTGGCCTTCGAAAGAGCAGCTCATAAGGACTCTTCCAATTCAAAACAGCACTAGGTAGTCTATTTATCAAATAAGTAGCATGTAAGACAGCCTCTCCCCAAAAACTGACAGGTAAATGTGCTTGTAATAAAAGTGCCCGAGCAACTTGTAAGAGATGCCTATGCTTGCGCTCAACCCTTCCATTCTGTTGAGGGCTATAAACACAAGTACGCTGATGAATAATTCCTGATGCAGTGAGGACATTTTGACAAGCATGACCCAAAAACTCCCCTCCATTATCCGTTCTCACAATTTTAACATTTGTTCCAAATTGGTTTCTAACCATCTTTATAAATTTTGACACAATAGAACTAGTTTGATCCTTGGATTGCATAAGGAAAGTCCACGTGCATCTACTATAGTCTTCTACATCAGTCAAGAAATAAAATGCTCCAGACAAAGATTGTTGTCTATATGGACCCCAAACATCCAAATGTAATAGTTCAAACAAAACAGCACTATGACTAATAAATAGCAGGAAAAGAAACTCTTGTTTGTTTAGATTGAGCACAAACGTCACAAACACTAGTGGCAAGATTTTTATTACTCAAAAAACCGAGTTTCTGTACAATCCTTGAAGAGGGATGTCCCAATCTCTTATGCCAAAGAGATGTATTACAAGAATCTGTATTTACACAACAAACACTATCAACAATCTGCCATCTACTAGCATCAAGCTGAGACTTACATCCATTTACAACTTTTTCATCAAAAGAATGACTGTTAAAAAGATACAAACTTCCAATAACCTTTCCAACTGCTACAACTGATCTAATCCTCAGGTCCTGTAATACGCAGATTGTAGGATAAAAGATGAACATCAGAGAATTATCCTTAAGCAGTCTATGTACGGATAACAAGTTATGCTTAAAGGAAGGGATATATAACACATTTTCCAAAACAATATCCCTGCTAAGTCTTATACTCCCCACCATAGCCACTTTCCGAACTGATCCATCTGGTAATAAAACAGATTTGGACTCACAAGTAACTCGAAGATTACAGAAAATACTCTTATCTCCGAAAATGTGATTGCTAGCCCCTGTATCAACTATCCAGCAAGCATTCTTCAAACAAACAGCATTTACAGATATAAGAGAGGAATTACCTGCAAATTCTTGAGCAAAATTGACGAACTCCTCTTGTGTTTGCTTCCCTTTCATCATCTTCAATAACTCTTGTTGAATCAATTCTCTCATGCTCAGATTAGTAGCACTTGTTCGTTCTTCAAACATGTCTAGATCTTCCAGTGGTTTCTCGGCCATATTTGCTTGCACTAACTTGCCTCCCTTCTTTTTCTGCTGCTTCTTCAATTCCATGTACCATTCCGGATATCCATGAATCTTGAAACATGTTTCTTTTGTATGCCCATCCATCTTGCAAAAACTGCAATATTTATCATCTTTCTTGAAGTCCTTCTGCTGCTTGCTATTTATCTTCTGTCCCTTTTGATTGTTATTGAACATAGCAGCATTAGCCATTAAGGCATTATTATCACTTATTTCTGCATAGCTATCTGAAATTTGTTTCTGCTTCTTAACATTCAACAAAATTGAATAGATTTTATCTATGCTAGGATATGGATCCATCATCAACACTTGATTCTTAATGTGATTATAAGACTCATTTAATCCCATCAAGAATTGAATAATCTTGGCATTTTCATTCAGCTTCATAATCTTGCCCGAAACTCCACAAATGCACCTTCCACAAGTGCATTGAGGGACTGGTACGATGCATTGCAACTCATCCCAAAGTCTGCATAACTTTGTGAAATACATGGACAAGCTGGAATTACCTTGAGAAATAGTTCCAATCTCTCGTCGCACCTGATATTCTTGAGGACCAAAAGAATCTCCAAAACGTTTCTCCAATTTATCCCATAAATCTTTTGCTGATGACACATACAAGAAAGCTTCGTGCAATTCTTTAGTGAGAGAATTAAGGATCCAAGATTCTACCATAGCATTCACACTAAGCCAGTCCTCATAATCATCTGAATCTTCAGCTGGCATCTTAATTTTTCCAGTAATAAACCCTAGCTTATGCTTTGCAGCAAGTGCCTTCTTCATCGAGGTACTCCACGTTCTGTAATTAAAGCCATTCAAAGGAGTAGAAACCAGATTAATACCTGGATTGTCAGATCCCTGCAAATCCATTGGATTTCTTGTAACACTGGACCGATTCATTCTTCGTGTAACTTCTTCTTGATTTCTGTGTTCTTGCATTGGTGGATCGATTGGGTCTTCCATCAATCTCGTAGCAACAAAGCTCAATCAAATCGCCTATCTTCAAGTTACAATAAACTTGAAGAAAATCTTAACATGAACCTTGCTCTGATACCATATTAAGAAAGCAAATGAAAAACAGAGTAAAAGAAGAAGAAAGACTTCTTTTATCGTTTATTCAATCTGAATGATAAGTACAAGAAGGTTGTAGTTTATATAGTAAAACTAACAACCAAAAAAACAGAAAAGTAACTGAAGTTACAAGAAAAGGAAAATAAGAGCTAACTATATTAGTAAACTAACTATAGTTAAAAAACAATAACAACTCTTTATGCCTTTGAGAGTCGTCAGCTTTGATACCCGGCTCATATTATGGGCAGTCCTCATCGTGTAAAAGCTTACATCAGGTCTTGGGCTATCCCCATGAATAACAGCAAACCTATGTCCCTTTGGCTCCCAAGCAAAAGCAATAATCTTGTCGTTCTTATTGTCAAGCTCCAACACCTCAATCGGAATATCTCGTTCCTTTATTCGGAAAAGCTCAAATCCTGTGTAAGTGGTCCTCTTCGATTTGGTATAGCGATCAACCTTTACAGCAAGATAGTCACCATTGCTTTGCCAGTACATTTTGCAATCGCTGACACTGAAAAGATTCTTCTGTCTCAATTCCTCCTTGCTAGGGATTTGAACAAGAGACACCTATGAATTCCAATAATTGCAGAAAATAAGCTACAAAATAAGATGGAATTTAAAGCTCTATCCACGAAAGAGTATCAAGTGCTCACCCTGGCAGGTTGGTTTCCACCAGCAAGTTCGGGAACAGAGAGGGCCAGAATGGGATCAGTTGGTGACCAACTGAAGTCCATGACATTTTCAACCTTCAATGATTTCTTGTCAATAAGGGTGAAAGTCTCAGTTTCATAGACAGAGATCATATTTTTACCAATTTTGGCAAAGTACTTGTCATCTTTTCCTCCACCCCACCTGGAAAAAAAAAAAAAAAAGATATCTCACGAGGAAATAGCTGATGACAAACAGCTCTAAAATTCAGCACTGAAAAAGGTGGACCATGTAGGTCATGTCAAAGAAGAATCACCTAAAAATGGGCCAGGATACCCCTGTCACCCCACCAGTCCCTCCAATGGCAAATTCATCAGCACTTCCCTTGAAATCTCTCATCACTTTCCCAGTTCTAACATCAAAAATATTTATAACAATCCTCTGAACAGGAAAATTATGTTAGAGATAGCACAACAACAAAAGTAAACTCACGACAACATAATGATCAAATAGAGAAACCTCATGAGGATTGCTAGGTTCATGGCTACTATAGGTAACCAAATATTTCTCACCGGGTGAAAAATCAATCAATTTAACCTACAGTTGATTTCATTTAAGATAAGATGATATAATTAAAAACAGAATCTTGAGAAGAAAAAACAAGAACAGAGGTCACAGGCAGAACCTGAGGGTGAGCATAACGCATCAACCTATTAAAAGAACTTGCACCACCCCAGACAGCAGCACCTTGCCTGTGAACAGTTGCCAGGTATGTTCCAAGTGGGGACCACTGCACAAAACTCTCAGTCCAATACTGCAAAGACAACACAAGCAATATTCTCAAAACACAATTAAGAAAGAGAAGCAAATAAGTCCAATCCAATAGGAGACAGGATCAATGCATCTAATTAATAATAGGTCAACAATGCAATATGAAAGACCAAAAGTTGGGGGACCATATGGAGTATGCCAAACCTAGCGTGTTAGTATCATACAATAGTGGCCAAATTTGTGCACGAGCACTTGCAGCACACAATAACAAATGGAGAAAGAAAGGAGCAGAAGGGGAAAGAGACAGAGGAAGAGAGAGAGAGAGAGAGAGAGAGAGAGGAAGGGATTCATAGCAAATAGCATAATCAGGGAGAGGAAATAATAATGATATTTATGACATCTGTCCACTCACAGCACGTTTGTAAACAGGATCAGGTTTCAAATGTCTTGCATCATTCCAGAAAACCTCTGTATCTGAGGCAGCACGAATCACAAATTGATCTCGAGCTTTTTCATCTGTAAGCAAGAGTTGGAGATTTTCCTGGAACGGCATAAATGAAGTAGCATGATAAGTACAGCATACATATATCTGTGCATGTCAAAATCAAACAAGGCACTTCCACAAACAGAGACAATAAAGGAGAGGGGAACCACAAATGGTAATTGTATGCAAAATCTCAAAAAAGATTCCACTCTTAATGTTATTCTTTGTTTCATTCTGCTTCTCGATGAAGAATTTCTTTGAAACATAGCATCATGAGCAAGTTTTTAGCAATATGATTACTAGCAAAAGTTGGGGAAAAAAAAAGTCATTTTTAAATCACCAATTTGTTAATTCCGTATCGTGCAGAATTTCTACTTTCTATTTATAACCGTCATTTTTATTAATAAACATATCCTTGAAAAACTGTTATTTTATAATAATTATGGATACTTATGTCATTTTTAGTATAAAACAATTCCATCGGATACTATTAAACGAAAAATAGATAGATTATGAAATCACATAAAATCATGCAGTTTTTTCAAACATGATTTATGCTATTAAACTGTATAAAACGACATTGAAACACCATTCAAACAGAATCTATGACTTATTGTTGTTTGTTGCATTTGTAATACCAATATTTTTTTAACTATTTTTTAGTTAAACCTTCCAACATCATCAATGCTCAAAGAACAATTTATTAGTTAAACCTTCCTACATATATCTATGATAATTTGACGGATATTTTAGCATAAATTTTTTACAAGTTTCTAACAAAACTTTAAATAGAGATTAAAAAGATTTAGTCAAAGAAGAAAAAGAAAACATAACAAAAACATCAATAATCACTACTACAAATATAATTAAAACAGTCAGTAAATTTTATCGGCAAAGTTTGGCATAAATTTTACAAAAAATTTTTCTATTCTATCAGTAAAGTTTGATGGTAAAATTTTTCTCCATTTCTTAAGAAGAAATTGTTATCAGTCGCAATAAATATTTTTCCGCTATTATTTTCCCTACGGAATAAAGTTTTCTTCGGTGATTACCTACGGAATTTTTTTGTAGGTAATTTTCTCAGTATTTTAGATTTTTCTTGTAATACAATAAAAACTTATTGCAAAATATAGTAAAAATATTGCAATTATTATATGGCAATAGTTTTACAAGTATTTGTATTAGATTATTGTAACGGTTTTAATATTATTATACAACATAATTTTTCTTGTTGGAGCTTTAAAACTGTTGCAAGTGTATTGCCTTATAACTAAAAAAATACTCGCTTTATTTTTTTATTTATTACTTTTATTATTTTCATTAGTATTAAAAAATAATAAATAAAATTCAATTTAGTATTAAATTACGTTATTAAATTAAATTATCAAATTTAATTGATTTTAATTTTATTAAAGAATAAAAATAAATTAAATTATATTAAAAATTTAAAAATTATAAATAAATAAAATTTAAATTTTATTCAAAAGTGACGTATGAAAAAAAACGAAGGGATTAACAATTTTATTATTAAAATTGTATGGCAATAAAATGCATTATTTGGTGGTGAATGTACAATTTTTGGCAAGAAAAATCCATTAATGATCCAAGGACAAGATAGTATAGTATGCACAAATTGCAAACGTCCTTCACCTACAGAAGCTAATTGATAAACATCACTATTATGACTTAATCATAGTTCACAAATCAATCTTACCTTATTTATTAATCCTAATTAATCTATAATTTTATTCATTTGAAGGGCAATATGTATTAGCTCAGCACCTTCGTCTATGTGTATGCCCATCATCATCACCCTCGGATTTCTAACTTGAATTTTTTATTAGCTCCGATCAGCTGCAACCTTGTGGAGCAAATCCAACCCTGCCGGCGGCGCCGTCATAGACTACCTGAATAGTCTTTTGTTGCACATTTCCAAAAATGGCCACGTCGGTTGCGTCACTATTTCCGGCGAAGGCTAAGCACACTTGCGTCGGATCATTCACGTAAAAAATCCCGGTTACATCAAGATCCACCTCAGCTCCGCCACTAAAGAACAATCCAATCTTAGGCACAGATACTGTACTATATTTGCTAAAATCGTAGCAAGTATCAAGAATCGATAGCGCTGGCGCCGTTGGATACTTAGACATCAATTTCCTGAACGCCGAGCTCAAAGCAGAGTAAGCTGCTGGCGGCAACCGCGTGATGACGGTGCCGGAGTCGATGATTGCACCTGCTGTTGAAAAGACTGACGGAGAAATCGACAGCTTCGTCCCGCCGACGCTAATTCCGGTGAAATCGAGGCCGTAGAAGGAGGATCCAGCGGAGGCTGTGGAAAGGGGAGTGAATTGAGTGGATTTCGAGGGTGAGCCACCGAAAGTTAGAAATCCGGTGGAGCTGGAGGAGGAAGGGAGGCAATAGGAGAAGATTTTCTTGTATGTTTGAGCGGTTTGTGATACTAAGGAAATGGGGTTGCGGCCAAGGCCGAGAAGACCGGCGGCTCCACCGAAAAGGCCACGGTTGTTCTGGCCACAGCCGAAATAGAAATTTTCAAAAACATCTGTTGATGCTAATGTGAGCCTTTCTTTGCCGAAGAAGCCAATGGAGAAAGAAGAGTCACCGTATTGAATGCCATAGACGCATGTGGAAGCAGCACAGTTGAGGTTGTTTCCTGCAAGGGTAACAAGAGAGTTGATAATTTGCCAAAATTAATATAATTTTATTTTGTTAATTATTTATTGTTCTTTCGTTCTATTTTAAAATATAATTTTTTATTTTTTACGAAAATTAAAAATATAATTAAAATATTTTAATTTTATAAAAAATTATAATTATTGACAAATATATTTTTTTATATTTTCACTATTTTTATTTAATTATATTTAAAAATAAAAAGTGGTAAAAAAATAAAAATATTTAATAAAATGCATATAAATAACAGTATACATATAAATTTAATTTAACTTTTAAAAAAATATTTAAAATGAAATAAAATAAAATATAATAAATAACCTTTTAATAATTTATGTGAATTAAAACCGTTCATTTTCAAATTGGGATTGCATTCAAGGGAGCTTGTTTTTTATATTATAAAGTCCCAATCTGCCCTAAATCCACGACAAATATATTATGTTTTGTTTACGTCCCCGCTCAAAAGAAAACATACACAAATTCTAAATCTGGCACCATCCTATTTTATAAATTAATTAACATATTATTATCTTAAAGTTTCGACCGTTTTCAAAAAATTTAATTATAAATTTATGATTTATTGCAAATTTAAATTATAAATGGTTTGTGATAATTGAAATATTCTTACAAAAATTTTAAACCTTATTTTTTACAATAAAAATCTCATAATATCTTTAACAATAACCTATATTAAAATTAAATTAATGTAAAAAATTCACTTAAGGGCTAAGTATGCATTTTGTCATCGCAATGCTCAAGCCTGCTCTGAAATAAGTGGGCTTTAGATCAGATTTGAATTGGGCAAGAGTTATACATGCAAAAATATATGTCTAATTAAGTCTATAAAATTGTGAAATGGTCCCCAGTATTATAAATTTACCCTATCAAACATACTCATTTAAATTCCTTCGTGAAGTTACTATAGACTTATTTATAAACTTACCATATCAATTATATGATTTAGTTTATGTGACAAATTAATTATTTTTATAATTGTTTGAGTTTGGGGAATAAAATTGAAATGAAATAGAGAAGTGGGGATAAATAAAAACCTGTAGCAGAAGCGAGAGAGTCGCAGACGGAGGTGCCGCAAGTGATGTTGGAGTAAGAAGAAGAAGAAGAAGGATCAAAAGTTGGTTCCTTTTGTTTATAGCAATATCTAGCACAAGGCTGACACTGAGTCCAGGTAAGGTCACTTCCGGTATCAAATATTAGGGAAAAATCCTTTTTTGGTGTCCCAAGTCCTACACTCACTATATAATTGCCGGAGCCAACGGTGGCGCCGTCCTTGGCCGGCAGTGTAGTTGCATCTGTGACCTCCACATCACGGCCGCCGGAGTTCTTGGATAGCTTTGAGTGAATAGATTTGACTCTGGATTGATCTTGAACCAGGATATCTTCGTGAGTTGGAGCTTTTGTTTTCGAATCTTGATTTAGGTCATTGCATGGCCCATGCTTGTGGATTACTTTCAAGATTGCCTTCTCTTCTATTACTGCTGTCGATTAACAACAAATTTAATTAATATAAGATAATTAAACTTATTTATTATGTATTTAATTAATAATTATATACTAATAAATGGCGTGGAGAGTGTGTGTACATATATTAAGAACAGAAGTATATATATTTTTTTGAAGATTAAAAAAAAAAAAGTATATATATTTTTAATGCCAGCTCTAATTTATAATTTCTTCTTAATTTGACTTAAACCTACCACTTGTCTGAAAAAATATATTTGAGTAGCCATCAAATTAGACTATGGGTTGGACTGTATACACAAAAATCCCAGTACATACAAACGACAACAAAATGCTGTAATTGTTGAAAAATATGCATGAATATTGTTACAATTTATCTTAAGAATTAATTTCAGTTTAGTGGTGATGCACCAAACATAATTAAAGTTTAATTACTAATAATTATCCCTCCGCCAAACACTTATTTTCTTTTTTTAATGCACCAACCATTTCGTTTCTTTTCCTTAATTTCATATCTAAATTATAAACCAATTATGTCTTTTCTATGTTGCATGTGTATATACATTATATTATATTTTGTATAGTTTATGTAATTATATCCATTCATGAATCGTGGCCAGCGGCCACCAATGACATAGTGGAATAGGATGGGATAATTTTTTTTTCCTTTTTCTAATTTTCATTTTTGATGTAGACATATATTATTGCTCTTCGAAAAGAATAAACTCACTTTTTTAACTGTGGGCCCCCAGATTCTTTTATTTTAATCAGTCCCTCAAGAAACAAAAATAATTTATTGGATCATCATGTATATTATATAGTTACATACCTTCCAAAATTATAGAGATTTAAAACTAATAAATTAGAAATAAAATGCTAGCCAGTTCTTAGCAGAGTTCAGAAAGATTGGTGTAGTTAATTTTTTTAATTCATATCTGAAAAGAAAATAGAAACATATGTATTATTGATTCATTTTTAAAAAAATTGCATCTACTTAATCAAAATTCATAATTACGTTTTGTAGTTAATCCATGAGCTAATTGCTGATTATCATCAAAATATAAAGAAAAACTAAATCAATACTTAAATCCATTGAAATTAAAATTAATTAATCTATTGATTGACTAAGTAATTAGCAAGAAAAAATCAATCAAAAGAAAATATAAAAAGCTACGAGCAAGAAGAAATAAATCAAACTACAGAAAGTAATTAATAATTAATAACCTTTAGAAGTGGAAGGTTTGCAAGAAGCAGAAGGAAGAAGAGAGCTGAGTTGAATAGTATGGTGATGAGTTTCTGCAATTTTTCTTCCATCAAAGGCATGGACATCATTGTTGAACCAGAGACAAATTATGCAAAGAAAAAAGCTTAGAGAGAGGTTAGTGGGCATGGCCATGGCTATGGAGCTATTAGGACCAACTTCCTCAATTATATTGTAATACAATTTCCCTTCCTTTCTCCCCCCACATTATTTATAACCAATTGGAGATATTCAATAAATTAATTATCTATGCTTACACGTCACCCACTATAACAAGCCTTTTTTTTTATTGGAGATTTTAATAAGCATCTCCATCCCAAAAATTCAAATAAATATTTAAAAATAATTATTCTGTGGTGCCAAATTGGAACTTGACACTTGGTTATATACACCCAATCCCATTTTGTTAATCCTCTTAATAAAACAGTTACACGTTATCAATTTTTATCATATTTATATCGTTGTTAACGAATCAGTTATAAATCATTATTTAATATATCAATGACTCAATTCATTCATTTGTACATCTCTTATACTTTTCAAAATAAACTTTTTATGTTTAAAATTAAATTATTTTTTTATTAAAATATGCTGACTTCACTATCGAAATATTTTTTGTAACTAACATTTTGTTGTATAATTAATTTTTTTAGGTGCAGAAAATGATCCAAACAATCATCAATTATATTGTCTTTTTTTTTTTTTTCCGAGAGAACTAATTAATGTTGAGTTGCTATCTTTAGTTAGCAACATAGATATATGAGTGAAAGCATGAGCAACTTATTCTTGGTAATACTTGAAAGCGAATTGGTAGAATGATTAGAAATTAGAAAACGTAAATTCGTAATCAATTGCAAATTAATTATTATACGATTCATGACTCTATTCTTCTTTCTTTTTTTTTTTTCCTCAATCCTAGCTTTAGTTTAAAGTAATTAGTATAGTTAATTAATTAATGATGTGTTACATGTATCCTATTACCTTATGAAGCAATTGATATCAATTAATTGCTTACTATGGACCCTACCTTTCAATCTCAGCATAAAGAAACCATATCTTAAAAGTTTCATCACCATTAATACCTTAACAATATAATGAAATGACCAATCATTCTATATATAATTATCACACTATTAATTACGTAGTATCATAAAATGATTACCAACACACAAAATCCATTCATTAACACCAAATGGATCTTTTGCTTTCAGTTTTAATTTTATTTATGGAACAAGCTATTATTTTAAAAACCTTTTTCTAATCCCTTAAATTGTCTAATAAATATTTTTCATTTGTTAAATATCCAATTATTAGGTTTTTTTTCACAATCACTCGGAGAATTAATCCAACTCAAAACTTTTATATTTGTAATCTAGTGTTGATTTATTAGACCAACTTTTAATGTCCGTTTTCATTAATTTTCCTTATCATAAAATATTAGAATAAAGCCATAGTTACTCCTTTTTTTCCCTTGAAGGGAACATATTGAAGCCATAATTTTATTAGAAAATAATTCTATACAACTATTTATAGGGTGGACAAAATTAAAAATTAATCTTTTCCTCTATTAAGCTTTGATTTTAAATTATAGTGGCCATTATTGGCATTAAAAGTTGAAACTTTTAACATCCTAATGGCCATTCTTGCCACTGTGGATTATTAGATGCATAAATTGCGCACTCAGATCCCACTTGGAATACTGGCAAGATTTTATTTTTGGTAGTTGGGGGTAAGGAGTTTGTATGTATTTGTGTGTCTATATATATATATATATATATATAATTCCTTAAAAAAATCATAATTATTAAGGAATTAAAAAATTATTAGAATAGTTAGCAAACCTTGAAAATAAAAAATAAAAAGAAAAAAATTTGTTTAATTTATACCAACCTCAATAATTAAGAAATGATCATCATAAATATAATAAATTATTCCCTTCTATCCCATCCTTATTGATTTAAAAATATAATTCAAGTTCAAATAAGATAGCCAATTAGTCACTCTTTTGAAACAAATTAAAATCATCATCAACGCCAAATGACTTCATAAAACTCAATCCAATATTTATTTTTTTAAAATAGTTTTATATTTATTCTCCATTATCTTTACACATACCATGTGTTTCAAGTGAATTAATTAAATTTATTTATAAAAATTCGAAAAAATAAATTAGAAAAGGCATAAAAAAGAAAATAATTAGCACTACTCGTGTGTAAATTAAAATTTATAACCATTGAAATCTTCACAAAAGAAATCTTTCTCCTAATAGAATATATAGAAAGTATACTATACTCTATTGACTAATGAATAATAACGCAAGACAACCAAAAAATAAATAATTATAACCAAAGATAGTGTGGCTTTTACAAAACAATTAAGATATATATTATTAAGAAAATTGTTATATATATATATATTAAAGTTAGGTCATTAACAATTTTCTTATCTTATCTTGTGTGACAAAATATTATTAATTTAATACATAAATAAATAAACATATGTATCCAATCAAAATTATGAAAAATATCAAGCAAATTGCCAAGCAAAGAATGCATTCGCCTGCACATGGTGGGGACACGAATGGGGCAGACCTGATAGGCTCTGCTCAGTTCTCATTAGAAACCTTGATAAGTTTGCAGTTTGTGGGCATAGTATTCTTTTCACATATTTTTAATTGAATGCTAGCCAATAGATAAATTTTTAGTATAACCATATTTTTTAAATAAAAATGAAAAAAAAAAAGTACTTGGAATCTTTGAGAAAGAAGCATTATTAGAATCTTTGGGTGTGGGACACCAAACAATTTCAATTTAGTAGTGGAAGAAAGCTGGAATCTGTCCCCGTAGACATATAAGAAAGAGATTGATAAGCTAACTGCCTATCAGCATTATTTTAATCTTGTTTTCTACCTTTCACATTAACAAATTAATTATCATTATTAGTTTTTTTTTATTATTTATTTATATCAGACGGACCAAACTCTTTTTAATAGTTCACACTAACTAGTTTGGCCAAGAACAAGAAAAAGATAACTATGAAATATGAATGGTGGGTTAGGCAAGAATTCCAATCATCTTTTTAGATACTTTATATATACCAACTAAAATCCAATCATTCACTGCTTGGCCATTACTCTATTATGCTTAAACCAATGTTATTGCTAAAAGGGTTGGTTACATATCTTGTCCTTCAATTTGGTATTGGGATTACAACAAGATTCATCAAAATATTTACTAGGATTTGATAGCAGTAATCAACACTTAGGTAGCGTTTGTTAACCTTGCAAAGATCGGGATGAAAAGAAAATAAAATCATTTCAACTTTTTCGACCTTTCCAAGCGTTTGTTAAAAAAAATGAATCCCACAAAAAATTTTTTTTAACTACCTGTATCTTGATATTTCAAAATATGCATATCTTGACATAAGATCAAGATATGCATATCTTAATCTTTCAAGATAAAAAAAATAACTAAAAAATTGAAGAAACGATTGAAAAAAGTTTTTGGAATATTTTTCAATTTTATCTTGACTATTACATATCTTGATTCGGAAAGTATTCCAACTTTATCTAAAAAAATTTTATCTTGATCAATTTAACAAACGTTACCTTAATGAACAATATAGGAGACCTAGAACTTATAGTTACATAAAAAAATGTATATTTTCTTCTAGTTGGTTACATTAAGTTTAAGTAGCTTGATCTCCGACTTATCCCATAATAATTTTTTCTTTTTCTTTCTTAAGAAAGAAAGCTGTACAATCTTGTTATATAATTAGCTTAGCAATCATTAAAGCGTGGCATAAGGTTTAGATAAGAGAAATTATTCAATTTTCTATTTAGCTCTCAAAGACGCCAAAAGAGATGTTTGTGACCAATAATGAATTGGCATGCTCAGCATTTAGTTAAATGGAATGTCAATTCATTGTGGCCTCATTCAGCCGTCACGATTGAAGCTTTCTGCTTTGATTGGAATGAAGCAAGCATGAAGTAAGCTCAGCCTACAAGTAGGAGTGATATGCCTGTGTAAATATAACTAAATCATTGGACCAATTATACTGCAAGTGGTTCATTAAATCATTATATATCTGCTGCTCAGGATAACCATAGTAATTACAACTGTAGAGTGACAACAATACCCTACAAAATGTTCTACCTATTTTTTTATTTGCCGCATTTTGAACTAGTCACGCTCTAAGAAAGTATACGTGTGTGCGTGTGTTTTAAAAAGCTAGTGCCTAAGCGAGCACATAAGGTCGTTTCACAAGAGGGTTTTCTTTGGCTAGTATAATTTTAAAGTGCCACCAAAAAATTTAGTCTATCTAACAAAATTGCATACATTCCACAAGTTACTTCCACCGTAAGAATAAACATCACAATATAAGGGAATATCCTTATCAAGCTAAAAACTTGAGTACCTAACGGAAAATCACACACCGAAACTTAAGCTTTTCGTCTGTCTGCAAAGCTTCAGTGCTTCAATTTGGAATCTAACTGGATAGAAGATGAATAAGCTCTGTTTATAGTACTTGTAATGCTTACTCCTGTCCAAAGTCAAAAGAAAGAACTTCCTCGGAGACATCCAACAGCTCCTCAACTTCGACTTCTTTGGCCTCATATTCCTCTTCCTTGTCGCTAGCTTCTCCATCACGTAACTTCTGCCTCTCCAGGTTTTCTTCCTCGTGCAGCCGTTTCCACTCATTGACCCACTTATCCCATTCATCCTTCAACATTCTCCTCTTCTCGCGATCCTGCTCACTCAATTGCAGCGATACATCCTGGTCCTCTGCCTCATATTTCTTGCTATACTTCTTCAGATTGTTTGCTATCTCTTCCTCTTTTTCAGGACTCAAGAAGGACGGCGGCCTTGGGCGCCACAAGAACTGCAACCCATGATACAAAATAATGAGTCCAGAAAAATAGTCAGTACATTTACAATGATGGTCATATCACAGTTAGTATTCAGCATGGGAGGAAAATATGCAACAGCAATAAGCAAACCAATTATCCATCTGACTTAAGGTACAAAAAAATGTCAAGACACATTAAACCAGATGCCTTCACACTAAACTACTAGTTTGAAAAAATTAATATTCTGATGCTGCCAAGAGCTTTCAAATGGTCTAGGATTATTATTTGGAAAATTAAACTTCAGTTTCAAGATTATTGATTTTGTAACCCAGCCAAAGCAACAATAAATAAATAGACCAAGCAACAAAATAGACTCACTATAGTCTGGAAGTGCAAGCTAATCAAGTTATAGCCATCTCCAACTAGAATGCAATAAAAATGGAAATCTCACAAGAATAATTAATATTACCTGGAAGAAATGATCCTTGAGTATGCGATATAGGAGCTTCCCGTTAAATGACCAAATATTGAATCCATTTTCCATTTCCTGGTGAACTGAAGTCACTGAAGTTGCCACATACCTATACAGACAGGATGGACTAATATCAACAGAGAAACAAATACAGAAACAAAGACTTCCATTTCCTTTTCAAGTATAAGAAGAAGCACAACTTAAAAATTCAACTTCAAGGGGGAGAAGCTTAGCAGGTATATGTCTTTATTATTTTTCAAGAAAAAGCAAAATTAATGCCCAACATACCTACATTGCATCTGCTAAATATTCACTAAAGAATACCTTCCAGTGGGATCCCACTCAATATCTGTTGCCATGAAATGCTCTGTTGTTGCCATGGTCTCAAGCTCATCAACATTAAAGAATTCCAACTGCCCATTGAAACCCTTCAACCCAGCAAGCAGTATGTAGTGGCCAGAAGGTGACCAGAAAAGAGCATTTGCCTGTTTGCCTTTGAGAGTCGTCAGCTTTGATACTCGGCTCATATTATGGGCAGTCCTCATCGCGTAAAAGCTTACATCAGGTCTTGGGCTATCACCATGAATAACAGCAAACCGATGTCCCTTTGGCTCCCAAGCAAAAGCAATAATCTTGTCGTTCTTATTGTCAAGCTCCAACACCTCAATCGGAACATCTCGTTCCTTTATTCGGAAAAGCTCAAATCCTGTGTAAGTGGTCCTCTTCGATTTGGTATAGCGATCAACCTTTACAGCAAGATAGTCACCATTGCTTTGCCAGTACATTTTGCAATCACTGACACTGAAAAGATTCTTCTGTCTCAATTCCTCCTTGCTAGGTATTTGAACAAGAGACACCTATGAATTCCAATAATTGCAGAAAATAAGCTACAAAATAAGATGGAATTTAAAGCTTTATCCACGAAAGAGTATCAAGTGCTCACCCTGGCAGGTTGGTTTCCACCAGCAAGTTCGGGAACAAAGAGGGCCAGAATGGGATCAGTTGGTGACCAACTGAAGTCCATGACATTTTCAACCTTCAATGATTTCTTGTCAATAAGGGAGAAAGTCTCAGTTTCATAGACAGAGATCATATTTTTACCAATTTTGGCGAAGTACTTGTCATCTTTTCCTCCACCCCACCTGCAAAAAAAATGAAAACAGATATGTCATGAGGAAATAACTGATGACAAACAGCTCTAAAATTC
Source organism: Excoecaria agallocha (assembly GCA_037975025.1). Classification (NCBI taxonomy): domain Eukaryota; kingdom Viridiplantae; phylum Streptophyta; class Magnoliopsida; order Malpighiales; family Euphorbiaceae; genus Excoecaria; species Excoecaria agallocha. The sequence goes on along the minus strand of JBBPFJ010000354.1, from coordinate 46,383 downwards.
ATCACTGAAAAAGGTGGACCATGTAGGTCATGTCAAAGAAGAATCACCTAAAAATGGGCCAGGATACCCCTGTCACACCACCAGTCCCTCCAATGGCAAATTCATCAGCACTTCCCTTGAAATCTCTCATCACTTTCCCAGTTCTAACATCAAAAATATTTATAACAATCCTCTGAACAGGAAAATTATGTTAGAGATAGCACAACAACAAAAGTAAACTCATGACAACATAATGATCAAATAGAGAAACCTCACATTTGCATCATGAGGATTGCTAGGTTCATGGCTGCTATAGGTAACCAAATACTTCTCACCAGGTGAAAAATCAATTAATTTAACCTACAGTTAATTTCATTTAAGATAAGATGATATAATTAAAAACAGAATCTTGAGAAGAAAAAACAAGAGGTCATAGGCAGAACCTGAGGGTGAGCATAACGCATCAACCTATTAAAAGACCTTGCACCACCCCAGACAGCAGCACCTTGCCTGTGAACAGTTGCCAGATATGTTCCAAGCGGGGACCACTGCACAAAACTCTCAGTCCAATACTGCAAAGACAACACAAGCAATATTGTCAAAACACAATTAAGAAAAGAGAAGCAAATAAGTCCAATCCAATAGGAGACAGGATCAATGCATCTAATTTATAATAGGTCAACAATGCAATATGAAAGACCAAAAGTTGGGGGACCATATGGGGTATGCCAAACCTAGCATGTTAGTATCATACAATAGTGGCAAAATTTGTGCACGGGCACTTGCAGCACACAATAACAAATGGAGAAGGAAAGGAGCAGAAGGGGGAAGAGACAGAGGAAGGGATCCATAGCAGATAGCATAATCAGGGAGAGGAAATAATAATGATATTTTATGACATCTGTCCACTCACAGCACGTTTGTAAACAGGATCAGGTTTCAAATGTCTTGCATCATTCCAGAAAACCTCTGTATCTGAGGCAGCACGAATCACAAATTGATCTCGAGCTTTTTCATCTGTAAGCCAGTGTTGGAGATTTGCCTGAAACGGCATAAATGAAGTAACATGATAAGTACAGCATACATATATCTGTGCATGTCAAAATCAAACAAGGCACTTCCACAAACAGAGACAATAAAGGAAAGGGGAACCACAAATGGTAATTGTCTGCAAAATCTCAAAAAAGATTCCACTCTTAATGTTATTCTTTGTTTCATTCTGCTTCTCGATGAAGAATTTCTTTGAAACATAGCATCATGAGCAAGTTTTTAGCAATGGGATTACTAGCAATATGGGCGGGCATCCCAGCCCAGACTGCAGCAAATTCTTTTAAAATTCACAAAATTTACTTTTGTTAATGTTAGAATAAAAACTCCACTAAATAGGCAACTCTTTGAGTTCTTAGAACTTGAAGCTTTGCAAGAATAAATAACACTCGATCAACTAAAAGAGGCCATATTTATAGCTTATCCTGCATAAAGCTTTTGAAGCATGCCTCATAACTAAGAATCCAAAATGGTAGAAGTTTGAAGCTTAAAATGGAATTTAAAGGGCTGGAAAGAGAGAAAAAGACTGGACTTAGAACTGCTATGCAGGGGAGAGTAAGAATTCAGCAGATATTGAAAGAAAGACTTCTGGTCTTCATATCAGAATTAGCAATTAAAGTGGTTATGTGACTGGAGTACCCTTATTGTACAATGTATTCCAATACTGATGCCTTATATCACATGATCATCATTGCAATAACAGTCTATTTTGTCGGTCAGAATAAAAGCAAGAAGGAACTAGCAACTGGAAAGACCTAGTAAGAAAGATTAATCTTAATGCCTAAAAAGTCCCAAAACAAGCACAAGCACAAGCACAAGCCCGGCAAATAAATCATGCAATGAAATCAAAGACAAAAGCAAATGAGAAGATAAGCAAATTCAGTAATAAAAGAAACAATTGAAATTATTACCCCAGGAACATATGGCCTAATTTCTGGAGGAGCCCACTCATCTGGAACTTTCATAAATTTATCAAAGTCTTCAAACATGTTGACTGCAAAAATGTGTGCTCTGTCCAACTTGTAACCATTTGTTTTCTCCTTAGCAAGCTCAGCTTCCTACAATTGTGAACAATAACCAATCAAACAAAGAATAACACAATCATTTAGTGATAGACCTTGAAGATACATCCAAAAACCATATTTTTTAATGAATGATATCAATTATAGCCAACCATCACATCCACACAGCATAAGCTATATGCTAGTTACTAATCTGGTACTTGTACCTTAATCTTGAGTAACAAAGCTACAGATACAGGATTAACAAAACAATGATAGCCAATGAGAGAAAATTTTAAATAAGAATTGTGAGAAATAGAGTATGTAAGATGGTGAATAGTAAATGAGAATACCTGAGGTGTATTATACTCAATGAAGCAGTAACCTAGGGTCTTCTGCGTCTCAGGATCAACAGGCATCCAGAGACCATCCTCCTTAATCACACCAATCTGGCTATAAATTTTGCGAATAACTCCTTCAAGTTTCTCAAATTTTTCCCTAGGAACAACTGGGAGATTATCTACCACAATAATGTTACCAAAGCCAGCTTCAAAATCCTGCTGTTCTTCTTGGTAAACATCTTCATCATCACTGCATTAGGATCATAGGATAAGTCAGAAAAAAAAGCAATATTGTAAAGAATTCAATGCACTATTGAACATAATTTATCAAAAAAATAAATAGACTTCGGCCATTATAATAAGCTAAATCAACTAGCCAGTTGGTTCCAACTCCAAAACCCTGAATGCAGCGGGACACATACACGCACATTTTAGAAATTCATACTTTAAAATCAGAGACAACCATTTCCTTGTCTTCCCGCCAACGACTGGGGCTTTATTCAAAGCACACTATGCAGTTCTACTAATAAAGTCCAAATCAATCACTAAAAAACCAGAACCCAATATCCTTTTAGAAAACATATTAAAGGTCGAAAAGGTTGATTTCCGCAAACAAGCTAATAAAACTGTAAGGCGAAAAACAGGACATTAACGAATTTTCTTTATCTTCTTTTTTATTTCAGATCAACATCTATCGCCAAGCCAATCTAATTAATGTTCACATAACTATTTTATCAAAACCGACCTAAAACTCAGCTAACCAAAGAAGAAGAAGCGTCGTTAGGAAATTATGAATTCAGTTTTCCTCGAATTCACTACAGTTTCTAAGCAGAAAAAACTAAGCTTTTGTTAATTGGAACTTATTTACCTTATGATTCCAAAATTTTCACCGGGAGAGAGGCGAATGGAGCTGAGATCGACTTGGGAGAGATCAATTCCAGCAGCGGCGGCCCGCGCCTCTATTTCATTCATTAACATAATGTCCGCCATGATTTCCCGGTTTTACCTTTAGGATTCTCCCTCTAGCCACTAGAGAGAGAACTAGAAGACGTACTTATCTGAAGAATGAAAGAGCTATTTGACGCTATGTGAGCAAACCTGGATTCGAGCTCCGAGGAAGCATGAATGCATGATAAAGAACAGCAAAGCCTGCGCTGGTGTTTTTCAAGGTTTTTGCCATCTCAGATAATGGGTCGGTTAAGCAACTAAAATTACGAAATTGCCATATGTTGGGCCTTGAAACAATAATGAAACGGCCCATATAGGCCCAAATAAATTGGGGAACAGCGATTTGTTACGATTCTTTCCTCCATTTCCTCTTCAACCGAAGGCAGCATTAAACACTTCACACTCTGCTGTCGGTGTAATTGCTGCTCCAAATTTCACTATTGAAGTCTTAAACCCTAGCAATTTCTTTCAAGTAGAATCATAAAAAGTTTGAACAAATGAAGATAGCAGTGGAAGGGTGTATGCATGGAGATTTGGACACCGTTTACAAAACGATTCAAGACATAGAAAACTTACACGGCATCAAAATCGATCTTCTTCTTTGTTGTGGTGATTTTCAGGTAATATTCTTTGTACTCCCAAGTTTTCTTTTCTTTTATGAGATTGATTTAGTTTCAATTTGTACTTAGGCCGTGAGGAATGAGAGAGACATGGAGAGCTTAAGTGTGCCACCAAAATATCGCGAGATGAAGTCTTTCTGGAAGTATTATTCCGGGCAAGAAGTTGCTCCGGTTCCCACCATATTCATTGGTGGCAATCATGAAGCCTCCAATTATTTATGGGAACTGTAAGTAAATTTTCGCGTTTGGTTCTCTTTGATCTTATAAAGATAATTCTTAGTAGAAGAAATCAGATTTCGAGGTCGCTGATATCAGTAAGCTATATTTCTAGATATTATGGTGGATGGGCGGCCCCTAATATATACTTCTTGGGTTTTGCTGGGGTGGTCAAGTTTGGCAATATTCGTATTGGTGGCCTTTCTGGCATTTATAATGCGCGACATTATCGTTTAGGTTGCTCTCTTCCTCAGGAGTATGTTCTTATTTGGAGAATTTTATTGAAGGATTGTGTGCAATTCCTTTATTAGATAGAAACTGAAGTTGAAATAGAATTTGTTGCAACAGGACACTTTGAGAGGCATCCCTACAATCAGAGCACCATAAGGTCTGTATATCATGTTCGTGAGTATGATGTCCACAAACTTATGCAAGTAGAGGAACCAATTGATATTTTCCTTTCACATGATTGGCCTCTTGGCATCACTGATTGTGGGAACTGGAAGCAACTTGTTCGGTTTAAACCTCATTTTGAGAATCAGGTGATTATATGTCATGTTGGCATTGTTAAGTCATGTAACTTTGGTGATTTTCTTTCAATTGCCATTTAATTGCAGTTATTATGTCAATCATTTAGTAAGCATAACAAAAAGAAGAGAGGAAATTATGTTATAGGATTAAGAAATTAAGATCCTTCAGAAAAGGAAAGAGGGTGGCTTTCCAAAGAATTTTTCCTGGGTGGAAATGACAATGTGGAGCTTTCAATAAAGCTTATTTTCAGTGCCATAGACTTTTTGCCTCTTTAGGTTCTATTGACTTAAATTGCTCTTGATGTTATCAGATTCAGGAAAGATCCCTTGGAAGCAAAGCTGCTGCTCAACTGCTCAAAAAATTGAAGCCCTCTTACTGGTTTTCAGCTCACCTGCACTGCAAATTTGCTGCTCTTGTTCAACATGGAGAAAATGGCCCAGTGACAAAATTTCTTGCACTTGATAAGTGTCTTCCTGGCCGCAAATTTTTGCAGGTGTATACTGTGATATGTTGTTGTTGTCCATCACAAATTTGTGTCAATATTGGAAGGTAGTACCAATAATTATGTTATTTCACAGGTTATAGAAATAGATTCAGAGCCTGGACCTTATGAGATTCTATATGATGAAGAGTGGCTGGCAATAACCAGGAAATTCAATGGTATCCTTCCGTTAACATCGAAGAATGCAAATTTCGGGTGTGTATAAATATGAATTAGAATTTGTATGATCACTAACATTACTGTTCAGCCTTATTTTTGGTCCTTACCAACTTTCTGTTTTGATGTCATAGGGGTACACAGCTTGAATTGCAAGATTGTCAACAATGGGTTCGGAGCAGGCTTGAAGCAAGAGGGGCCAAACCTTTTGAATTTGCAAGGACTGTTCCTCCTTTTGATCCTGCCCAGCCCGACTCAAACAATTCCTATTCTGGTAATGCAGCTGAGCTATTTGCTGTGGTTTGGCTAGTGTTTGATGTCCATGTTATTTATGCACTTAAACTTTGAGGTAGTTACAATTCTGTTGATATAGTTTTGCAAAGTCTATGGTTTGCTGACTCCCAAAATTTATCAGTGCCTCTCCCTCAAATATATGGGAATCTGCATTGATTAATACAATAGACAAATATTCAGAATAGTGCTCAGGCTCTTGATACATCTGGTTTTTCTCTTCTTTGGCTTCTTCTACTTCTGCAGGTTGTCCAAGGAATCCTCAAACAGAGTCGTTGTTGCAGCTTTTGGAATTGCCATATCTGCTTGATGACACATCAGAATCAAGAGAACCAACTAGTAGTGCTGCCTTATTAAGTCAAGGTGGTCACCTGACTTCACTTTCATATGCCACATTTGATACCAAAGTTTTTTACTTTATGGATGTGTTCTCTAATTGCTGTTTCACCACAATTTTCTCAGCTGGTCAGGATTTCTTAGTATATTGGCATCTTAAGGTTTAATGTTTCTGTGTTACATTGTGACCATCTGTCCACCGGAATTCTTTCATCTGGTCAGGATTTCTTAGTATGGTGGCATCTTCAGATTTTGTGGTTTTCTGTTTATTGTGACCATCAGCTGGTTGGTTTGTAATGGGAACAGTGATCAGTCTTCCATCTCTGAAGTTTGGGCAGTACATGACCAAAGTCTTCTATATGAAATGAAGATTGGCTTTCAGAATATGATTTAGTAGATATTTTAACCTTGGTCAACAGATGTCCTGGACCTTGGTTGCCTCTGCGATTTGCTGAAATGAACTAGCAATCTATGAAATATGTGTCAAATGCTTGCTATTCATTTTCACCTTGGTTGGTTCCAACTGTTTTTGATTGGACCTCTATTTTGTCTTTGGCCAATTTTGGGTTGATATCTCTGCCATTGTCTCTGGTATATAGACCCAGAGCATATAGAAATGTTCGTTTGCACTGTATGTTGATCCAACTTTTGTTATAGTTAGATCCACATATGTGGTTTCGAAGGAGGTTAGTGGCTCATATTCTCATCGGCGTGGGCACTTCACTTTTGTACATTTGTTCCTTCAGCCAAGGAGAAACAGGCTGTTTTAAATTGTTTATATTCATGATTTGAATAAATTTACTTTGGAACTAATGTATGGCCTCCTAAAACTTGGTATACATTTATATCCTTTGATTGGAAAAAATATTTATCTTCTTTTGGTTCAATATCTTGGAAAGTTTGGACTTGTATTGTATAATATGTCCTTGATGAGATTATTATGGTTTGGCTAATAATTTTGCATATCTTTAGGTTCTTCTGTTGAGGATAGTGAAGAAATTCCCATAGATGATGTGGATGAATTGGAAGAACCTACAGAGGTTGATGATGCGGAAGCTGAAAATGAGTAACCGGGGAACCTCGGTAGAGTAATATTAATATCTTTTACATTGCTAAAATATGGATTTCGTTTACTTTTGCTCCATCAATAAATGGAGGTTATGCAGGTGGATCAGAAGTTCACTAACTCTTTTGTATTAAATTTTCGCTGTAGCCTGGATAAAAGGTGGTAATGCTTTTATGTATTGCGATGCTGAGAAGGGAAGACAGGAGGATTGCAGCCATTGATTCCAAATGCATTGAGGGAGATAATTTACGAACTACCACAGTAATGGTGATGGATGAGAGAACCCCCAATAGGCAAAGGCCTAAGTGTTGCTGAAGTTGTTATTTTTTGCCACGAGACAGTATTTCTAGTTCAAATTGTTGCCTTGGTAGAACCTGTTCATGTTAATATGCTTTAGATGCATTCAACATAATGAATGCCAGTCTTTGACCGAATAGAATGATGTAATTTGTGCAAGTAATGCAAAAGACTCACTCTATCTGGTAAACAAAATTGACAAATGATGCAAGTAAAGCTAGTAATGGTAAGAAAACAAAATGAAAAGAAGGGCATTTATTGCTATAAATTGTCACGCAGGGGAGTTAATGATAGCGGCAGAGGCTTGAATTTTTTAAATATGTCAATTAGATAACATTTATTTCTGGACACAGTTTTTTATTTCTTTGACATTCATACTGCCCTTGAGGCTCCATAATTGTCAGCTTAGTCGGCTATCCAGACTTGCGAATCATCAATGGCCGCAAACGGATAACGGTTAGGCATAGTGAATGCCAAGCAACCAGCAAAAGTCAGGAGAACGTGCACACATAAAACAGATGAGGAAGTTGAATTACGAACTTCATTTTCTCTTATTATTAACAGTATGACTAAAAGAAGACCCATGTCCTTTCTGACATCACCCAGCCCATATAAATGCAGCTTTAAATGCATAGATACAAGGTGGTCAGATTCACCATTGCTTTCTCTCTTGAAATGTATCAGACTTGAATGATGATTTAAAAATAACACTTCAAACTACCTCAAGATTCCTCATGGAGGCAAAAGTTGCCTTATTTTCTCTAGTTTCTGCATTTTACTCTCTTAGCATTATTATTGTATTTGCCTTTGTTGCTTCTTCTGCCAGCCTCTCTTTTAACTTTTACGCAGCTTCATGCCCTACTGTTGAATTCATGGTTTCTAACACAGTGAGATCAGCTACCTCCTCAGATCCTACCATTCCCGGGAAGCTTCTCAGGTTGCTATTCCATGACTGCTTTGTGGAGGTTAGTCTATTTTTCTTCCAAATTAAGCAACAATTTTTGTGTACTGCCTTGGTAACTTCTTGTCAGAGGCATTGACTTGTATATATACACAAATTGGAAATATAAAGTATATTTGTTTCACTTGCTCAATTGAAAATGAGTAAAAACATGGCCAAGATTACCATAGGTTGACTTGATACCGATGATATCTTGAATCAATATCTCCTTCTATAATTTATTTAGGAAATTGAATCAATATTTTAGTCAACATTTTGAGTTCGAACCCTATTGAGATCTATTTGAAAGAAGCTAAAAGGACAACGGTACCTTTCTATTAGACCAAAGTAAAAAGAGCAATTTGCCATTGAAAATACGAACTGAAATTGGCGGCTTCTCTTGAATGCAAAGTAGTTTTGATGGTTTCAGGGTTGTGATGCATCTGTGTTGCTACAAGGAAATGATACAGAAAGAAGTGATCCAGCAAACAAATCTGTTGGAGGGTTTTCAGTTATAGAATCTGCTAAAAGACTTGTTGAAATATTCTGTCCATTAACTGTTTCTTGTGCTGACATTCTTGCTTTGGCTGCCAGAGATGCTGTTGCAATTGTAAGAATGTGTCCTGGCGTTTCTAATTCTTCCACTTCATACTGTATTAATATGCATCTTTTAAATGATTATTGATTCTGGAACAAACAGACTGGAGGACCACTTGTTGATATTCCGACTGGTAGGAGAGATGGAAGGATATCAGCAGCTGCAAATGTTAGACCAAACATCATAGATACAAGTTTTACCATGAATGAGATGATCAAAGTATTCTCCTCTAAAGGGTTATCCTTAGACGACCTTGTTACCCTTTCAGGTATATGAAATTATGATTTCTACCTTATTCAGACCTGATCATGAGCTCAGATAACTGCTCGGCTAGTTAAAGTTCAAGCTTGAACATTAATTTTTATGTAAAAGCCCTGTCACGTATATGCGTCTTATGATTTCTACCCTATTCAAACCTAATCATGAGCTCTGGTACATGTTCGGCCAGCTAAAGCTTGAACTCGGACATTAATTTTTATGGCTGAGCCCTTGAAAGCTCAATTGTAAGTAAGGTGATCAACAAGGGAATGTAATGTGAAATCCGAACATGGGTTATATCTACCCACTTTATATCTGTTATCATGGACTTGGGTACTTGCTCAGCCAACTAAATTTTGAGTTTGACCATTAATTTTTATCTACAAGCCTGGGTCTGAGCCCTTGAAAGCTCAAATATAAATGAACTGAAAATGGGAATGTAATGCAAAATCCGAATTCAGATATATCTAAAGTGAAGCTTGACCTTGGCAGGTGCTCATACTATAGGAGCGGCTCATTGCAGTGCATTCAGTGACCGGTTCAAAGAGGATTCTCATGGGAAGCTAAAGCTTATTGATTCATCACTAGACACTACTTTTGCAAATGATTTAATGAAACAGTGTCCAGCAGGAGCAAGTGCATCAGTAACAGTTAACAATGATCCTGAAACATCCTTCACATTTGATAATCAATACTACAGAAATCTTTTAGCACACAGAGGACTTTTCCAATCGGATTCGGTTCTTTCATTCGATGAACGAACAAGAAAACAAGTAGAGGACTTTGCAAATAATGAAGCAAGTTTCTTTCAGAGCTGGAGCCAGTCTTTCTTGAAGCTAAGTAGCATTGGAGTTAAAACAGATGAAGAAGGTGAAATTCGAAGATCTTGTTCTGTGACTAATGGGTGAAGAAATATATATATATCTTCACTTTCAATGAACTAAGAATAGAAACAGATATGCACAGATATATATAAATTTTGTATTTTCATACTGTTAATTATGAGACGTGGTTCTCATTTTTCCTGTGGTGGGTTGATAATATAATAGATTGAGTTGTCTTGGTTGTTTTAGAATGATACTGTTTATCTTGATAATAAATCACTGTTGAGGTTCTCGTAGCGTCTTTAGCTAAATTCAATCCTTCACCATATTTTTCTTTAATCAGTGCGATACCATTATTACCAGCAAACAAAGTAATATAGCATTTTGATAATTAAAAAATCATATCTAACATTATTTAAAGTGGGAGTTACAGTCCAATCTTTGTTGAAGTACACTAGTTTCTTTATTTTTTTCTTCGGAAAGATACATTGTTGGATCACTGAATTTTTACATTTTTCTGCATTAAATAAAACAAAAAAATTACACGTTAATTTTTTTTATTTTTGATTTAATTCATATTAATTTTTTTTACTTTTAATTTATTTTATATTCAGTATTTATACGATAAAACTAACAAACGTGAACAACACGTTTCGCAGTATAAGAACTTAACGTAAAATAAATAAAAAGTAAAATAAATTAATGTATAATTTTTTTATACAATAATTTAATACAAAAAAATATAAAAGTTCAAAAATCTAATAATGCGTTTTACCTTTTTCTTCTTTGAATATCGTCACATTCTAGTATACATTATTTTTATATATTAAAGAAACGTTTGCTAAATCGATCCAGATAAAAAATTTTCAGATAAAATTGAAATACTTTTCTGACCAAAATATGAAATAATCAAGAAAAAATTGAAAAGCATTTCGAAAATTTTTTTCAATCGTTTGTTAAATTTTTTAGGATGAATTAAAAATAATTTTTTTTAATTTTTTAGTTATTTTTTATTTTAAAAGATAAAGATATGTATATTTTGATCCTATAAGATATGCATATCTTGAAATATTAACATATAAATAGTTAAAAAAAAATTTATAGAATTTATTTTTTTTAATAAATATTTGAAAATGTCGAAAAAATTAAAATAATTTTATTCTTTTTTCATCCCGATCTTTTTAAGGTTAATAAACACTATCTAAAGCAATGAAGAAGGGCAAGTAACCTTAATTTATAATAATATTTCGAATTCAAATTTAATCAGTTCGGTGAAATTGGGACACGGAATGATTAATAAAAAAAACCTCCCATGTATATCGTAAATAAAAATTTCTTGACATAAATCGCAATCAATTTCTAATGGATTTGTTCGTTTGCGTGACAATCTGAAGGCAATCGTTACTGGCTTTTCTTCGTGCTGAAAAAAGAGGAATAAGAAAATACATAAAATCGTTAAAAATTCATGGCCAAGCATCTGTCCATTTTGACTATTACTGCACAGGTTGGATATGGCCAAAAAAAATTCAAGAAAAGAAGGCTTTCTTGTGGCTAAAAACACTGCATAATTCGTGCAAGCAATGAATTTCTCTAATCTTCTTCTTCATCAAACTTAATTCTACAGCTTTCTTCCTTCCAAATTTTGATATTCTCTTGTTCGCTTCTTCTCCCACTCTTTTTCTTCATGGCCTTACCATTTCAGTTTCAGAACCCATTTTTATCTCACAATGTCACCACTTCCATAGCTAAATCTCTGCCTTTCTTTCCCTTCTCCAAAACAACCATGCAAGGCAAAGCCCACCTGCTAAAGCCAGTGCTCATTAAACCATACCCAACTAAGTACTGTCATGCAGTGACTGATCTAAGTGCCAGTAGTGTGCAAGAGAGCCGACAAGTAGAAGAAGATGATCAACAGCTGCTTGTGGGTCCCGCTTCTGAGGAGGAAAGAAGAGGAGAGAGAGTGGTGGCAGACTATGACTGGACAGAGGAATGGTACCCGCTTTACCTTACTAAAGATGTACCAGATGATGCTCCTCTTGGTCTCACTGTGTTTGATAAGCAGATAGTTTTGTATAAAGATGGAGAAGGTGAGCTTCGCTGCTACGAAGATAGATGCGCCCACAGGTAATTCGTTTTTTTTTTTGGTTTATATCTTCTAAACACAGCTAAAGATTGAATCTTAGTAGATGCAGTGATTGCAGAGTGCTTGTTTCGTTTTGGGTCAAGCTTGTGTTCTTGCCACAAGCTACCTGAATTGAGGTTGTTCTATATCTTCTAAACCTAGCTGAAGATGCTAGAGTGCTTGTTTCGTTTTGGGTCAAGCTTGTGTTCTTGCCACAAGCAATCTGAATTTAGATTGGTTTATATCTCCTAAACACAGCTAAAGATTGAATCTTTAGTAAATGCAGTAATATTAGAGTGCTTGTTTCGATTTGGGTATCTGAATTAAGATCTGTCGCCTGATCTTGGAAAATACTTACTAGTGACATAGAGAAGTAATCCTGAAATTTGTGATTTGAGTTGTATAAATAAATGATCCACAGTTGAAACTATTTTAACTCAGGTTAGCTAAACTATCAGAAGGTCAGCTGATAGATGGAAGACTTGAGTGTCTGTATCATGGCTGGCAATTTGAAGGGGAAGGTAAATGTGTGAAGATACCGCAGGTTAGTCCCCATTTTCCCATTTGGTCATCAGTCTTCTTTAAATTTTAAATTTATTTTTCATAAATCTATTCCTTCATTTCAGCTTCCTGCAAATGCTAAAATTCCAAAAACAGCTTGTGTGAAGATATACGAGGTGAGGGAATCACAAGGAGTTGTGTGGGTGTGGATGTCTTTAAAGGCTCCACCAAACATTAATAAGCTACCTTGGTTTGACAACTTCGCCAGGCAAGGGTTTCAAGATGTTTCCACTATCCATGAGCTTCCTTATGATCACTCTATACTTCTTGAGAACCTCATGGATCCAGCACATATACCCATCTCTCATGACAGGACAGACTGGACTGCAAAAAGAGAAGATGCCCAAGCACTGCGTTTTGAGGTCACTGAACGAACAGATAGAGGGTTTGCAGGGTGGTGGGGGAGAGAAAAAGACCCTTCTCTGATTAACTTCTTGCGGTTTGAAGCACCCTGTGTTCTTCAGAATAACCGTGAATTGATTGATGAGAACGGAGTGAAGCATTACTTCACAGGCCTTTTCCTCTGTAGACCAACAGGACAAGGAAAATCTATGCTCATTGTGAGATTTGGAGGAACAAAAAGATCCAACCTTGCGAAATGGATTCCAAAATGGTACTTTCACCAGAACGCAAGTAAGGTATTTGAGCAAGATATGGGATTTTTATCATCCCAGAATGAGGTTTTAATGAAAGAAAAAGTTCCCACAAAGAATCTCTACTTAAATTTAAGATCTTCTGATACGTGGGTAGCAGAGTACAGGAAATGGATGGATAAAGTTGGTCATGGAATGCCTTATCATTTTGGACACACCACAATCTCTCTGCCTAAACTACCTGCTGTTGTGGAACACGCACCAGCAGGTCTTGTTGCTGGACTTTCAGCTTCTTATCCAGCGAAAGGTGGGATTGGAACAATGCACACGCCAAATTTGGCAAACAGGTATTTTCGACATGTGATTCATTGCAAGGAATGTAGTAGTGTTGTCAAAGCTTTTGAAGCTTGGAAGAATGCCCTTTCCTCTATAGCTTTAGTATTTACTGCGCTGGCTATTCTTGCTTCTGGAAGGCAATGGAAGTCCTTTCTGTTGGTTTCAGCAGGCTTGTGCTTGGCAGGAGTTTATGGCTGCTCAACTGTTATTGCAATGAACACAACAAATTTCATAAGAACACACAGGAGACTCTGATTTGATGCCTATGGTTTACCACTTCATGAAGATACAGATTATATCTCAGAAGCTGTTTAGGTATTCTAAGGTTTAGATTCATTTTGGCCTGTGAAGTTTGGTTGAACTAATCTTTTCTGCAGTAGTTTACTACGGGTCTGAAATTGACCCGGGCAAAAGCAAATTGTATACTTAGTGTAATAAAACATTGATTTGCAAAAATGTTTTAGTTTTCTTAGAACAGAAATAGTTTTACCTAGAAAACTGAATATGAGGTTATGTAGATTAGGAAATAATTTTACATAAATTATAATTGAGTAATTGAAATGTTTGTTGCTTCAGCTGGCAATTTATAAACAAAGTTGACATTAGACTCTATCCCTGTTTTCATTGCAAATTATATTTATTACGCAGACAAATCAAAAGAGTAGTTTTATTTTCCTCATTATTTGGTAACCACGATTATCCAACATGTCAATTCAAGACATAATCTAAAATATTTCCTCACAAAATTAAGCATATTTAGAAATAATGAATTGACTTAATTCAGTTAAAAAAACCAACAACGAACAACTTCATGGCCCAATTCCATTTTTCATGCAGCCAACAGTTCTAAAATGACATTTTCCAAGGGTAATCTGAACTTTAAATATAAGATCATTTTCCAGTCTCCTCCGAACGTTTCAACATTTACAATTTTAAAGACGTGCTCTGCAAAACAATTCCTAATCTCTAAATGGCGATTGTTGGATTCCAAGTATTCATACGCTAAATAATATCATCATACAGCATAGGTTAATGTCCTCAAAACTTCAGCCATTTCTTCTCTTTTTCTTTGCTGACAACCGCATTTGATGCAGAAGCATGAGCCGCCTCAGCTTCTGCTAAGGCTTTGCGAGTCTCATTCAATTTCCTCAATGCAGCCTCATAAACCACCTTCTCCTTTTTATTTCTACTTGCCATCTCTTCAAGTTTCTCAACACGCATCCTCAACTCCTTCATCTCATCATCGTAAGCCACCAGAACTCGTCTGTCCACTTTCTTCTCTACTGAGCCTTTGTTTGGTTGCTTCTTAGATAACCCACCATTCATTGCCTCATTATGCATTGCCAGCTGATTATTTATGAGACTGAAAACATCCGGTCTCATTTCCTCTTCATCTTCTACTGCCTTAGCCAATGCAGCAGACTTCTTCTCACGTTTTCTCTTCCCACCTCTGCTTCGCTTCTTCCCTTGATTCTCTTTGATCTCCTCATCTTTTTGAGATTGTAAAGCATGATCAAGCGATTGCTTCGGTGGGAGGACCTTTACAGAAATAGGATTCAACATTCCCTGCCCAGATGCTCCTAAACCCATCCCATCACGATAACCCATGTTTGCCATCATCTTAGAAGCTATGCCCCGGGTGTGGTTCTCCCACTTCGCAAATATGGCAGTTTCTGTTTGTATGCCTCTTTGTTGGGAGCTGCTGTCAAGAAATCCTACACCTTGTGTGGTCTCTTCTTCATAGTCACTAGAATCAGATTGTTCTGAACTTGTATCACTTTCTTCTCCATCACTCATCAAAGCATACTCGGACAAAGTCATTGCTTCACTCCCCAGCTCAGCTGAGCTTCCATCATCACAAAAAACAACCTTCCCTACTCTCAGCTCATTATTCCATGATTCAAGTTCAGCTTCCTTCCAAATTCCAACACTGCTATCCGGAACTGCCCAAATACTGGAACCAACCAGTGACCGATCCCACACTGTTGATATGTACTTCTTCAGAGAAGACAATGGCACATCAAAACCTGCACATATAAATCCATTTCAATTCTGGCATCCCGGAACAAAAAATTGTTTGAGCTAACGATGTACATAATAAGCAAGTAGTAAGTATTGCACAAATGTGTTAGCAATAAGACAAAGCACAAAGAAGGAAGAACTACACAAGCTGTTCCGACACATCCGTGCAAATTTTAAATCAGGAACAACTCTCCATTATCAATCATTCAAAAATGCTTTCCAAAGATGGGCCAGTCATATTTTTCTTTCATATATAGACACCCTTGAATGCAATGAAAATAGAAATTAAAAAAAAAAAAGTGAAAACATAATGTCTAGAAAGAACTGGTCCACATGTTGGAGTTATTGAAACATACCATGAGATAAACGGCAGTTAGTACCAAATCGACATCGTTGTTGCAGAAAAAACTTGCAAATCTGCACTTGGGTGCTCTATCATTAGTAAAATGACCATTGGAAACCATAAGTTTTTACTTTAGCACAATAAAATTCCAGCACATTTTCCTTTTAGCTTAGCAATAGAAGCCCTAGTCACAAATTAAGTAATGCGTGAGTAGCATTGTTAAGTTGTTCAGCATTTTCAGCAAACGCAAATGGCATTCACTTAAAGGGATTCTACACAGCAGAAATATATAGATAAAAGAAAAATAACAAACTTTAAATCAAGCAAGATCTAAAGATTGAGAATAGTGGCTAAAATAAGAAACTGGAGCTAGAAAGGCAATGACTTCTAAAAATAAACAAAAACAAGAAAAATGACTCACCAGCATATTTTCTGATGTAGGTGTAAGGAAAGAGATCTTCGCATTATTAAAATCCTCCAGCTTAATAATTCTACCATTATACCAACGCCCATCACTGTAACGAAACCTGCACTTTGTACCAACAGAATAAGTTTGCTCCTCCAATGGCTCTGGTTCAACCTCATTTGGATCAAGAGGCTCTATCTTGACATCATCAGCAGTTTGCTTGGAATCATTTAATGAGGAATCAACGTCCCTTAGTAAACGAGCACGTTTTAGGTGCAGAAGCCCATTTTCTGCATCTTTGATTGCCTGAACAAGCTCTTCTTGAACCTGGAAGAGAATATAACATCAACCAACAGGTATACCCACTATAAAGTATCAAATATAGGGCAAAATGACCGGGATAGCGAAGGAGTTCTCTTCTTATTTACAGTTATGCAACAACACCAGATATGAAGTCAATGAAAGAAAAATTCCCTCCTTTAGGAGCACATTAGATACAAGTAATGGTATGAAGCTGACTTGACTCAGCAATCCTACAAAGACTAATCATCAATTTCCTTTTTTTTCTTTTTTTTTTTTCAAAGAGGCAGACATATTACCAACACTAATCCTGTAGCACAGACTAATTACCTCCTTACATCAAAACCTAGTAAAAAAAATAAAAAATAAAAAAATTGAGGAAACAAAAAGAGGTATACCGAGAGAAGCTCCATATTGGAGGGATCGGAGGCGAGTGCATCATTCAAGGCAGCAAGTGAATCTTTCTGCTCCTGTAACTGGAGCTCAAGCTGATTCTCTAGTGCTCTCTCTTCTTCGCTCGCCATCGCTGCGTCGCCCTTTTCAAGATCAATGTGGTGGAGAAAGAGAAAATCTCGCAGATATGTTTCCTCCTCTAATCTGCACTATCCTCGCCCCAAAAGAATTGTAGCTGCAATTACTATGGCAGTAAGGAGATTCCCCAGAAAAATGGCGCGCAAGGATGGACCGGTGAGAGAATTGGAGCAGAAGAATCAAGAAAGCTCTCTCCTTTGCCGGAGAAGAGATTGTAAAAATTTTGTAAATAATAAAACGACATATTATTTGTCATTTGCCTGAAACAGTAAAAACGACGAGTCGTTCTTTCAAGTTCTAAAAGGTAAATAAGTACGGTCCTGAAGAGTCTATCATCAACACAATCAACGGTTGAGATCTCGGGACACAACGGAGCATCACCCAAATTTTCAAAATCGGGAAGTTCAGGGCGCGAAGAAAGTAAATCATAATCTTCAGAACTCTGAAAGAAACCCTAAACAAGGAGAAAGAGGAGGGAGAGATGGGGCATAACATTCACCATCAGCAGCACCAGCGCCATCAAGCAGCGGACAGTTTGGTGAATCTATTGACAAAGGCGAACCACGATCTCACTCTTGTTCACTTGAAGATCCAGAAAGAGTTCCAACAAGTTTATCCTGATAGCGTATGCAACTCTTTAATTATTCTCAATTTTTGTTATTCTTTCTTGGGTTCTCAATTTTCGAGTTCAATTTCATTTATGGTAAAGAAAGTCAATTTCTTTCAGGCAAATCCTATAAAGCTAGTTAATAGGATAAAGAAGGTACAGGAGGACCTTACTACACTGAAAGAGCAGTGTCGTGAGCTGCTTGCCGCCAAACAGGTTACTCATTTCTTCTCGTTTTCTCTTTTTACTCTGTATCCAATTTCAATGGAAGTCGAGGATCTGTGTATGTACGAATAATGCTGGATAACTGTATTTGTTTTTATTTTTATTTTTATTCTTTTGGGAGGATTTTGATTTTTTGATCGCTGTTTTCTGAGTTTGGTACTAGGAATGTCAAGATTCTTGCTTTTTTATTTCTTTAAGGATTTTAGTGAAGCAAATAGAAATATTTGTACTCCTTTTATGCGACTTTTTGTGCTGTTGCGGATGCACATTTAGTTATATGTCATAAATGAGCAGCAGGAGAGGTTGTGACAACATAGTTTGTATCTTAAGTGATTTAAAGTCATGTGAGGCACAGTAGTAATAACCAGCCTCCTGCTTGATGCAAGGCATTGGCAGTTTGTGCAAAGAAGACTGTATACATGGATTTCATTGAAATGATCCCAATTTAACATGCTATTGGCAGGACTTGATTGATAAAGCTCGAGCGACTCTTGTTGGAAACAGAAGTCTACTGCAGCGAATGCAAGCATCTATGGGCATTCCCCTTGCCAATGTTGACGAGGACCCTGCATTTGCTAGCTTCAACCAGGTATTTTTTGCCATTAAAACTTTTTTCTTTTCACTAAAGACTGATTTGTACATCCATTTTAAAGCAAAAGTTGAATGAATAGGAAGAAAAAAGGGACAGAAAATGATGAAAGATATGAAATTAAGATGTTTGCAAAATATGCATTTCCAGAGCGCTTTCAACTTGCATAAACTGAGCTTCATATGGTTTACGTTGAACGTGGAGCTCGAAGTTCAGCTGAAGTTAACCCTGAATCTTCTCTGGTGTCGATATGAATCAAGATTTTATGCAGTTCCGTAAGCTTCTTTAGCTAGAACAAATTCATATAATCTAACAAACAAAAGCTGAAGTGTATTGTACAACAGTCACTGGTTCTAGTGCAGATTGTTTTTTTCACTGTTTTCCATTGCATATTATATAGTATTTTGTCTTAGAATTTATGTTGACTGATGGAAGCTAAGTGGTTCATGGAGCATGACAGCAGATACTGTTTTCACCGTCAATACCTTTGTCATTTATGTCATACTGACTGTGAAGGTTGCATAGTTTTCCAAATGGTGTTCAAGTATGCATCATTTGCCACCAAACAACCAAAAAAAAAAACGCTGATGCTTTGTGCAAGTAGATACCCATCAAGAGATTTGTTGGGTAGCTTTCTTTTGGGGGATAATAAAGCATACACTGCTGAACTTGGAAATATTCAAGTTTATTTTCTTCTCCATTGTTTATTCACCTATTAATAAACAGAACATTCACGTTTCCTTCGTTGCCCATTGTCTATTAATTCATTGGGAAACAACACTTTTCACAGGACTAATGTTAGCGCTCTAATCCTTTTTCTCTTTTCTTTCAGATTATCGATGAGTGGACAGTTCAAGTGAGGTCAAGAACAGGTAATGATACAAAAAATATTATGGTTTTGATCACTGCAATATTTATGACTGGACGTAATTTAGTATTGCCCGGCAGCATGTGAGATAATTGTTTGTCATTAAGGATTGAAAGTGAGAAATTTACTTGTGTCCTTCATGAAATGTCTGATTATATTATATAAACTTTCATCAATGAATTCTGACATTGAAATCAAAGTATGCATTGTAACAGTGTAGACCAGTTCCCTGAGCTTTCTTGGCAATACAGAGACAGTGCAACATCAGTTTTTGGTACCAAGTTTCTGCTTGCTGCCAAAAGTAATATTGTTAATTCTGAATGCATTTGGAAGCTATTATTTAGAGTTCCTTTGCCTAGGATCAGGTGGAAACAATTGTGAAATAATGACCAGGAAATTTTACAGGAAAAATAGGTCATTCTGTAAAGTTTTCAATTATAAAGAAAACATCCAGCTGATTTTGTGTTATTGATGCAGGGGACGAGGAGCAGAATTCAGAATCAGAGGATATTAACAAATTACTCTTCTCAGCTATAGTGCAAAGCAATTAAATAGCATAGTTTTGCAAGTTATGCTCTTTCAAATGTGACAATTGATGAAGCCTGTGTAAATCACTAGCTTTACTGTTTTTGACTTCTTGTGCTTATCTATAATCATGATGTCATGTTTTTGAAGAAAAATTTGTACAGGTGTAACAGACAAACTTATTGATATCATAATCACAGTACAGTGTTGCACTTCATTACTCATTATGAGCACCTAGAATTTAAAAGCTCGTAGTCTAATTTAATCGAAAAACTATTAACTTGGGATTATGATCTCATCGATTTACAGACCGCACGGTTGTCTTTTGTTTGTTAGATATATAAGTGGGGTCCATCAGTGAGTCGCAAACAACCCAAATCCTTCAGCTTTGGCCCCCACGGTTGGTACATTATTAGATCGCCTTCGACAATGGCATTTGCTCATGAACAGGTACAGTAATCTGTTGCAGTACTTCTTGCAATTGGCCTTAGAAAGAAGGGGACAGAGGCAAGTCAGTTTCTGGACGCTAATTTAATTTCATAAGAAACTTGCTATGAGATTCTGGTTTTACTGGCGTAACAATCAGCGATAAAACCTTTTCTTTACAATGAAAATGACTTTGAAAAGCATGAAATTTAATCAGTGTGCTTAAACAGAGATCTGCTATAGACAATGGCACTGGATTTATTGTAATGGACTCCAACAATACAAGTTGCTACTTTCTTTTCGAACAAAAACAATACAAGGTATTATCTGAAGTATTCAGTAAATCAGGCTATAACTCTAATCACTGTCACTGAGCCGTGATATTTCCAGAATGAAAATGTCAAAAAAATCTCAACATAAACAACAAAATGTGGCTATTTGGAGATAGGAGGCTCCAACCACTTGGCACGAAACCCTGTTCCTTTACAGTCCGAGCAGCGCATCGACCCCTGAAAGAGGAAAAATAGGAAGCAAAGCATTTCAGCATTGTAACATTGCTATAATAATTAAAAATAATCATATTTGTAATCATGATTGAGCAAAATGCCAGGAAAATCATCAGTTCATCAAGTCTTAACATACCGTTCCAGCACAAATGACACAAGTAGTGTTTCTAGAAGGAACTTGACAGAGCATGTTATCACCGAGGACGAAGAAGCCCGTACCCGCACACCATTTGCATTCAACATGGCCATTTGAGTTGCAAGTATTACATGCAACTGGTCTTGGTTGCTGTGAACACAATGAAAATTTACAAGCCAATTAATTTTAGGCTTAATTAAGTTTTTTAGTTTAGAAAGAAAAACATATATGCCATTAGTCTATAGTATTAGCAAGAAAAACATATCATAAGCCATTTCTCTATAGTATTAGCTACGGTCAACTACTTTTGTCAAGACTTCCTACACCATTGCATATCAATGGAGTAACAATCTTTAAATCCAGCTAATGCAATATCTCCTACAATTTATATCATGTACTTTCATGTGAGCTATTTCCACATAGCACAAAGCAAATCCCAGTTTTCAGATAAGATATTAAAGGCTTGGTTTTTAATTTAATTACTCGTATAATTGTCCCTATCTAATTTATTCCATAGTGCAGTAATGACTTGCAACTAAATGAAGAGCATTCCCAAATTATCAAGCAATTTTTTTTTTAAATAATACGTCATTCTTCAAACTATAATTTGCTCAATCGAACAAATTCATATAATCATAATAACCAGATAACCTCACATTCAAAACCCCAATATAGAAATACAACAGGTCCCAATATCCAATATAAGAAACCCTAATAAAAAATTTTGCACAAGGAAATGAATCAAAAACAATAAATTACCTGTGAAATTAACCAGGCTTGTTCCATTCGCTTAGCGAAATTAGAGGAGCTCTCGTATGAATCCACCGTTGAAGCCTTAACCACAGCACCCCTAGAAGTGGTGGTGGAGGTTGTACCACGAGGCACAACAACCCCGAAACTGATTGGTAATGTCGAGGTCGATAAGTAGAAGCTCATTTTATCAATGGATTTGGGTAAAATCAGAGAGTTGCTACAAGAACCTACACAATTGGACATTTGTTTAGGTTAATTGCAGAGAGAAATCGAGTTTCTTGAGGGATATAAAGAGCAAAATTAGCTGTGGATTCCACGATTTTTCCTTGTGGCGGAAATCTAACAGCAAATTTCTTCCCTTTCCCCTTGTTCAAAACCTTTGGTCTGAACTCTTATAATAGGCGGGTCTGGGCCCACTGAAAAATCTAATTAAACTCATTTGATTTTTTCAATTTCAATTTATTTTTTGATTTTTTATTAAAAAATACTTACCGTAAATAAGAAAAGTAATTCCATACACATGAGTGTGCAAAAACTCGAACCGATCCAAATAATTCGACTCCAAATTTACATTTTGATATAATTATTTGAAAAAAATATGATAAATTTCAAGATAAATTTCAGATTAGACGGATTAAAATTCATGAATTATATTCTACTGAAATATAATTCCGAATAGATTTAATTTGAATCAGACTGATACACGTTCTATTTCTACTCTTTTAACTTCGATTAACAATTAAAAAAATCTCATAAAATTCGGTTTAATTTCGATTTTTTTTTTTATGCAAAGCCCTTATTTTGGATTGAGAAAATCATGATCATGAATTCTCTCTCTCAAGGAATTTCATGGGCTAAATGGGCTTCTCCTCATTTGGGCTTCAACTTTCTCCAAGCTAAACAGAGATTTTGAGATATATACACGGTGTCGTTTCGTTGATCGAGAAACATAAACAAAATGTTATCTTTGTTTCTCTTTGTTCTCAAGGCAAACTCTGTTTCAGACTTTCAGTTGTTTGGCGGTGGCACTGAGAGTGAGGTCAGTGTTATCTTTGCTGCCCTTTTTTTGTGGTTTTTGGTATCTTAATAAAGTGAATTAACGCTAAAATTGTTAATTAGCTGCTCAAAGTTTCTGCCTTTGATGTTGACATTGAAGCGCAATTTTATGCGAAGCCATCATTTGAGCCTTCTGTTTGATAAACTTTCTTTATTTGCATCTAAACACGGCCTGTGTTTTTCATTGCATGTTTGTTTACATCGGCTGCTACCCTCTTCACAAAACCAATTATAAGCTTGCGATAGAACTTTCAATCTTGTGCTTTTTTAGCAGCTACTTTTAATAGTAATTGATTCATGAATCTTATAATTGATTTGAGGGTATTTGATATCAGTATTTCGGCATTGGTATCGGTGCTTAATTTCCTAGATTAGGAGTTTTAGTGTAAGAATGGGAATCACAAGCTGAAATCCAAGCGAAGGATCAGTTTGCTTTGTTTAGTGTACTTATTTTGGGTGTAGAAGTGTATTTAGTGATCTGAGTATAAATTTTGCAGGAAGAGAGTTTAACCTGAACTCTTATCTTATTTTTGGAGCTGATCTTTGTTTTCCTGTAACTGATAACTATAGGTATCTGCATTTCTCAGCTTGATTCCAAAGGATGCCTTCTTTGCAAACTGCTTTGCCTCCTGAACTTGCCAATAATGCAATTAGGGTTCGCTATCATTCTTTTCACTTTACTTTCTTTTTTATTAAATTTCGTTATTAAGCTTAAACAAAATCGTGCTTTTCTATGTCAGCTGTATCGTGAGTGCCTTCGAAGAGCTAAATATATTGGTCACCGGGTAAATGATCTCATTTAGAATTTCTTGTGCTTTTTTTTTCCTTTTCTGTTCTTTTTATGTGCTCTCTGTTTGGTTATTGATTCTTATAATTGAATCATGTTACAATCAATCAGTACCAAAATACTCTTTAAGCTTGTTTCCGCTCTTGATTTTGGGTTTTGAGTTGATACAATTAAGGATCAAAATGGTGAACTTCAGTGTAGCATGGCCTTGCAAAATTTACCAAAGCTGTGCTAAACAGAAACAAAAAGTTTAGAGTTTGTTGAATTGTTTCACGACATTAGCAATTGAGTACTGGGCTCTTCAATCGTCATAGCTGAGGAAAATGGATGGAGACCCAAGACTTTGTTAGTTAGTAAATTAGTTGTGAGTGGCGGATAAGATCCTATGAAAAATGGATGGCTTAATCATATGGCCACGGTTTCCAGCTCAAATGCTTTCATCAATTCATTTGGTCATGTGTTGTTATTTAACTAATGAGAAATCACAATAGCTATTGATATTGATTGTTCAAGAAACAAGGCTGAAACTCTTTTCATTTAGAAGTACAGATGAAAATGAGAGGAGTATGAATCACTTTTTTCTCAGTGTTCTCCAAAAACGTGTGTATGAGGATGAGGATATGTTCATGTTTGTCCCAATGGAAGCTGATTTCATCCGAAAGTATTTACAAACTGCCACATTCTAAACCATGCAGTCATTGGTTGGGTTAAATGAGTAGAATATTTGACACAAAGAATAAGCTAGTTTTGGAATCAGTACTTGAGTCACATACTAGTTAATAGATCCTCAAGGCCTCTTTCTGATAATAATATCATATTTCAAATGTCAAAATTCAACATTTACCCTCATAAAATCAAATATTATTACATTTGAGCCTCTGCGAATGTTGTTTATTTTGTGTAAAGGGATGGCCTTTGCTTCAAGGAATGTTATTTTGGTTCCCATTTGACATGTCATATCACATTATCAGTGTTCATTAAATTATATTTGGGAAGTCAATTTCAGATATGGTTTATTCATTTGCAGCAACACAACACAAAGCTACTGGTTGATATGGTTAGACAACAATTTAAAAAGCACATGCATGAGAAAGATCCTGAGAACATCCAGAAGTTGAAGGATGAGTGAGTATCACTCTTCATGCTTCATAAATGCAACAAAACCGCAGTTCTTATTCCGTTTCTTTCCCCACAGTAAAGTCATGGAAATTCTAATTATACTTTTTCTTGATTTGCAGTGCTGCAAGAGGACTGATAAACCACATATTGTTCGAGGCTCAGAAGGCTTCTGGTCGTAAGTTCAGCAAGGGCACTTAATTTTTCTGGGAATTTTTTTTCATAGAAGATATGTTTATCAGATGAAATTTTGGCTATTAGCAGATTAATAAAGAAAGTGAAGTCGGTACTATATATTCTCAGCAACTGCTTATTATGACTAGCATCCTCGTGAATTTTCTAAATGAATCCTCTGTTGGATTTCTATATGTTATTTTATTCAATATCTAATCTTGAAGAAGGGCTTTTTGTACCATTATGAGAAAGCTTGAAAAGGATGGTTCGAACTATAAACACTTCTTTTATACATAAATTCAAAGACACAAGTCACAGGAAATTATGGGCAACAGTTATGTATTATGTAGTCAAAGATGGAGAATTGTGTTTACACTTTATGTTCATAATGGAAATTAGGAGAAAGATTTGAATTTTGAAGCACAAGCATGTTGGAGAATCTTAAAGATTAAAGCTTCTTTTGTTCAATTGATTTGTTGATTTCCATTACTTAAAATAAAAGTCAAGATTATATTCCTTTTTTATCATTCAGTCTTGGCCTGCTTTTAACTCTAGTGTGAGGCATACCTCTTAATATGTTATATTATATTAATAAAATTGCTTTAAAAAAAAAAACACTAATTACTATAAATTTGAGCCATTCAATTTTTCATGCAATCGAAAACTTGTTATTTTAACTTTTTCATTTTTATATTTTGGGATAGTTTAATTATAAATTGGATTCGAATCTTATATCACCGAATGAAATCGAATTAATTGATAATTTGAAAAATTTTATTAGGAAAAAAAATATGTTCTTTTAAAATTTCCTTTTTTTTTGTTATTAAACGAACCAAACCATTAATTAAAATTTACATATTTTGTTAATAAAAATCAAACTGATTATTCAAACAAAAATGAATTATTCGGTTTGATTTTCAATTAAAAATGAACCATGCTCACCAACAATATATATAAAATTTTACCAATGCTTTTCTTAATTTGAAAATTATAAATATGATATAATTTAATCTTTGAATTACTAGATTTTGGGAAAAAAATTTAGGGTTAATATATAAATTCTTTCTAAACTATTATCATTTATCTGATTTTTCTCCTAAATTAATTGTATATTAGATTATCTTCCTAAATTTATTAAAAATGTTATATTATCTCCTCATATGGGCACTTATCAGTTTACAAAAAAACGCGTAAAAAATACGCATCAAACAGTAATAGAAAATAATTTGATATTTTTAACAAGTTTTAGGAGATAAACTAATATTTTTAATGGTATACGGTATATGTTTTACATTTTAAATAAATTTAAGTGATGAATATGATATTTTTAACAAGTTTAAAAAGTTGATTTAATATATAATTAGTTTAAAAAGTAAATTTGATAAGTAATAATAGTTTAGGAAAAAAATTTATGTACAATCCCAAATATTTACCATATCAAAAAAATATTTTATTTTATTGAGAATACTGTATCAAAAAGAAATTGATTGCATAATAATTGCATAAAATAATAAACAAATAATAGTATAGAGACTAAATTAAATAATTTAAGTAATAATATATAGTGTCAAATCAAGATTTCCTTCATTTCCACACACCTCTCTCAAAATAAATTTACAATCCCAAATGTCACCATAACCAAATCATCTCCAATTTTGTGCCAAATTTCTCCTTAAAAATGGAAAGACATATTCACGTCGGAGTAGCTTCTCCTCCGGCGTCACCCACCACCTTTATCCAGGCCGACACTGCTACCTTCAGAGAACTTGTTCAGAAGCTTACCGGTTTAGCCGGCGGTGACTCCGAAAAACTCCACCTCAATCTACCGGCTAGACTCTCCTCAAAGTTATCTCATCCTGTTGGGCCCATGAGTCCTCGCCGATCATCTTTCAAGCTTCAAGAACGCAGACAAACCATTAAGAAACTCGAAATCAAACTCGGCCTCACATCTCACCGTAACTCACTAAATCGTTGCTGTCAAGAAGTCAAGTCTCAAGTTCCGAGCCCCGTGACTCCTCTATCATCGGAGTCGTTGTTTTTCCTCGGACCAGGAACTGAGTCTCCGTCGTCGACGTATTCCCCAGCAGTTTCTGATGAGGAGGAGAAGGCGATAGCTGCGAAAGGGTTTTTTCTGCATCCTTCTCCGATGACTACACCGAGAGGAAGCGAGCCGCCGGAGCTCTTGACTCTTTTTCCACTGAGTTCTCCGAGTCAAAGAAATCAAGATTAGTGTTTTTTTTCTTTTGAGTGAGCCATGCAAGAATTTTATTATATATTGATATATGTAAGAAAAATAATATTTAGTTTTGATACTATTATTTCTACTCACAGATAAAAATTAAATTAAAAAAAATCCTCATCGAGCCATCAATAATTCAATATAAATTATTAATTATTAAATCTCTTTTTTTTAATTCAATTATATATAGCTTGGTTCTTTGTTTAAATAAATCGTAGATTTCGTTTATTCTTTATTAAACTAAGTATAATTCGATAATATTTTGCATAGCTAATTTTATAAATATTGTTCTCATAAGCTAAATAAAAGAGCTTTTTTTTTTCAAATAGAAATTCCATTTTTTGTTTAGAATAAAGTAAGTAAATATGTCTAATCAAACAATAAATATTGAATTTAAGAGAAAATGACTAAATGCTTTTCTGCGAAACTTTAACTATCAAACAAGCTTCCAAGTAAGACTTATTTTATAATAAAACAAATTCATATTATAAGTATTTATATAAGTTATACTTTTTGGAGGAAAAAAAGAGTTATATATATATATATATATATTAGTAAATCAGAAGAGTAAAATTCCAAATTGAATTTGACAGCACCCTAAATTTGAAACATGTATACTTCACATCCGGCAAGCAGGAAGAAAGAAAAGAAAAGAAAAGAAAAGAAAGAAAAATTATTCACGGACGTAGTAAAATAACAAATTATTATATATATCTACATAAAATTGATTATGTTTATTTAAAAACATGAAAAGTGAGAAAATTATTTTATTGGCATAAAAAAAAAGGTGATTATTAATTGAGTTTTAAATATATAAGAAATGGATTCTTGTGGAGTAAAAGGGCATA
Source organism: Excoecaria agallocha (assembly GCA_037975025.1). Taxonomy (NCBI): domain Eukaryota; kingdom Viridiplantae; phylum Streptophyta; class Magnoliopsida; order Malpighiales; family Euphorbiaceae; genus Excoecaria; species Excoecaria agallocha. The sequence goes on along the minus strand of JBBPFJ010000354.1, from coordinate 18,363 downwards.
AAAATTATTAGGGAATGGACGTAAAGGTCAAGAAAACGCGGAAAGAATATTTGGTTTGCAATTATTGACAGAGAAAAGTTTCCCAACAAGTTCTTGCTTTCTCATTTTCTACGTTCCATACTCTCTTGTCTTTCACTTTGACTCTTTTGTTGTTATGATTTATGAAGTGTTTCATGCATCATTTTTTATCTATTTTAAATTCACTTTATTTATCATGTCTATGTTTTAATATTAAATTCATAATTCTCGTCTTAAAATAATTTTAATTGTAATATTTTAAAAATTAATTTTTTTTATGACAATGAGTTGTTATTTATTCATGATCAATTAACTGGGAATTCAAATATATATATATATATAATGGTCAATGGGTCATTTTGCATCTTTTGGCCTCAAATGTTATGCTTGTTTCTCTCTCTTACCTTTAACGGGTCAATGAGAAAATAATGAATGTGCTTTTCTTGAGAGATTTCTACGCTTGGTCTTCTCTTTCACGATCCTTTCTTTCTTTTTTATCAATCAATTTTATTATTTTTATTAAAATTAAAAAATAATAAATAAATTTAAATTTAATATTAAATTACGTAATTAAAATTAAATTATCAAATTTTATTAGCTCTAATTTTATTGAAAAAATAAATAAATTAAATTATATTAAAAATATAAAAGTGACAGATAAATAAAATTTGAATTTTATTCAAAAAAGACAGATAAAAAAAACGAAAAAAGTATATAATAAAATATTGAAATAAATAGCAATTAATTATTGAAGTGGTAAATAAAAATATGAAAAGGGTCTAAATAAGAAAATTTCTCTAAAAATCATGACAACAAGCACCAATTGGAAAATTATAGAGAATTAGAAAGTCTTTCTTTTATCAAATCGCTTTCATGATTTAGTAATACAAGACTTGTTTTTTTTTTTTTTGGTTAAAACAAGACTTGGTTAATTGTTTAAGAAGACTTGAAAGGAGAATATGAGTGTCAAGAAGACTTTGACTAATTTCCTAACTGCCTTAATACATATTTAAACATCTAAATTTAATTTCATAACTGATTTGAACGCTGAATTTTAAATAATACTTATATTAATATTCATATTTATCAATTTTATAAATAATAAATATAATTTACATTATTTTTAAAAATTAAAATGAATGACATTCAACTGCATTTATATATAATTACTTCATAAATTTTCATGATAAGATTAGGCAAGTGTGCCGTAAAAGATAATGTATTGTCTAATCAGCTGTTCAATCTTCATATACGGAATTAGGGCTTTCTCGTCAAGATTCATAAGGTAAAACAGATATTAATTATTCATATTAGACAGGAAGAAACAGGTATCATTACTGAATACTAACTTCATACATATTCCCTCTTGATATTATAATTGCCTTTCAAATTTTGTTAAGCTAGTGGAGTTTTTCAGAATATATATTTAATATTTGAACATGATGAAGGTTTATAAGAGATTGTGTATGTTTCAATGGCATAAAATATTTTCAAATTAAGGTAAAAATAATTGATAAAGAATAAAATAACTTTATCTAAGAAAGAGAACTGGCAGTTGATTTGCTTGATCGGGTTACTGATCCTGTAAGAAGGAATATCCGATTAGATCAGGCGTTAGCACTCCGAAACTTAAGTTAGTGGCTTTATAGAGATATAATATTTAGAGAGAGAGTTTCAGATGTTCAATATTTGGAGTCACTGATTGTTAGACTATTTATAAGAGATGAAAAGGGAAAATATTTGAGTACTTGAGATATGATAATTGATAATTGAAGCTGGTGAGCAGCGATATGACGGAGAGCAAATGAAAGATATGGATGTTAGCTTTTGTCGGTGAACTGACAGGACGTGTTGTTCCATCAGTCGGATCTGATATCGCTTCCTCTTGTCTTGTCTTTCAGCTCACGTCTTGTTTTCCTTGTTAATGAATTTTGGACCCTGTTAAGTATTATTGGATCGACTTGATTGGATCTTATGAGATATTTTTTTCATAGTTATCAATAATATTTTTCAACTTTCTTTACGGGGTAAAAAAAACAGCAGTCCAATTGGATTAGAAATATATGGTTGTGTGTGTATTGTGTAATTCTGGTAAGATATGGTTTCATGTTATATTCATGCAATTAATCGATGGCCTAACTTCTTTATTTATTTCAGAATAAATTACAACCATAAAAAATAACTTTTTCTAAAGCACAATAATTCTCTGGCTACCTCCGTTATTGTTTTTTTTTTAATTATTTTTAATTCGAGATTTACAGTTTAGGCCACTAGCAGAATCCATAATAGCCCTAATTATGGCTTACCACCCTAATAATCAAAGTCTTACTGCCATAACCCTTGAATTTTGATTAATTCCTTGATGAAAACTTTAGTTATATATACTCGTCTGCATTAGATTTGTAGACCAATCATATTGAAACATTTAATTATAGTTTTGAAAATTTAATGCATGTAGTTAATTTTTATAGAATATAATACTCCATTGTCCATTTTGAACTTTTCACCATTTAGTAATTTACTATATTAGCCTCTTATAAAATATTGTGTCTCTTTAATGTACCAATAACTATTTATTAACATAAGATTAATATAATAAGGTAATGTATATATTATTGCACCTAATTTTTTTTAATGGACCCTTATTTAGAAATAGAAATAAAATTCAAAATGGACACTTATGAACCAATGAAGGGAGTTAGATATGGTAGAATAAACATTTATATTCAGACAGAAAATAAATGAATAATTCTATTTCTATTTTTTTAATAATTATAACTTTAAGGGTAGAATGGAGGAGATTTGAACTATATGTATGAATTAGAAAGTAGTTGAACTCTTAGCTGTCTAAACTATAATCCAAGTAAGAATTATTTTTTTTATCTATAATTTTTCAGTATCTAATCCGATTTATTTAAATCTATAAAATCGATTAATTTAGAATATAATATCGTTGAATGCATAATTGTAGCCAACCCTTTTGATGTGATATGCTCCATGCAAAAAGTAATAATTAAATCTTACTCCTTAACACTTGAAGCAGGCATCGTTAAGTAAGAATTATTTTTGTTTGTTTTACCTTTGTCAATCTTATTATGACATATATAGGATTGATTAATGATTATTAAACACAAAAGTGAAAATGTATATAGCTAACAACGATCAACAAAAAGCCCATGGAAGATGGCCTTAATATTATTGAAAAAGTCATAAAAGTTTTCCAAGGAGTTTGAAGTTGGCTTTTACTTATAAATAGCATTTGGGCCTATTTTATTTTTTACTGTACATCTGATCTACGAAATTAAGCTTTCTTACAAGCCAGTCCAAATAATATATATAATATAAGCTTTCTTACAATTACAAGCTTCTCCATAGGAAATTATTTTTATTTAGATTTGCTGATAACATTCTTGGCTAATTCGGATTTGATATTTGATACCTGTAAAAAAAAATCTGTGGATATTTAAAAATATTCCAACGGTCAAATAAATTTTTTAAACTAAAAAAATAATAAAAATATCATAAAAAATAGGATGAAAAAAAAAATCGTACGTTATTTTAACTATTTACAGCGAGAAGAGTTTGGATACAGTCTAAATATGAATAAAGTTTCGTATTAAATTAAATTGATTTTGATAGAATTTTATAAAAAACAAGTATTTATAACGTTTAACAGTTATATTTTTATATCGATTGATCCGAGTGCAAAAATTCAAATTTAATAAGTTATGTTACCAGACGCAATATCAATAGTTATCATATAATGAGAGATAGGAGCTTATTGAAATAATATATATAGTAAAAGGAAAAGAATGTTAGGTTATAATAGGCACATGGACGGTAAGGTTTCCACTTCCCTAATTGTATGCCATTTTCACATATGTACCACATGGGATGCCTATTTTTCTTTTGTAAATAAAACCTAATTAATGTTTGCATGGGCCTTACGTGGCCATACTTCAACGACTATAATTTGTATCGAATTTAATCACTCAACATCATACTTCCATTCTTGATTTTTAACTAATTTTACTTATTAAAGAAATTTAACATTCAATCAATCATGATTATGTGATAATGCAATTTGAACTACTTTGCAATTTTCAATTAATAAATTTCTCAATAATTTATTACATCAAAATCAATTGTTTCAAGTAATTTTACAATTATTTTCGTTAAGTAAAATTTTAAATTCGAATATTGTGAATGCACAAAAATTAATATTGAAAAAAGTTTTACCATCTACGTTGGACCAACCGAATAATATCAATAATTATACTAAAAAAATAAAATAAATTGAATCAAAATAATTTTATTTTATATTTTAAGTTAGTTTTCTTTTTAAATTAATTTATTATTCATTATAAAATTCAATATATTCAATTTTGATAATTTTTAAATTAAATATTTAACCGACCCAAATGCACTTTACATGAGATATTTGATTTCAACGAATTTGGGAATAAGAATTTGATGGAATATTAACATAAGTAAATCACAAACTCGTGACGAACCAAACACAAATTCACACGAAGTGTAAAATATAATAAAAGAAAAAATAAATTATATAAATACAAAATCTATTGTCCTCTTCTATGAATCTTTTGAGTTCTAACCAAGTTTCCGTCGTTGCTACCAAAGGGCATAGCTATTTTTCCAAACTCAGAATCTACTCTCCCTCTTCTCTTAAATCTTTAAATCCTCTATCTGTGGCTGCGAAACCCTCTCAAGATTTCATCTTTCTATCTCCCTCTAAATACCTTTTCTCTTTCCTCAATCCTCAATCTCCTGCTCTTGACTTATTACCCTTTCTCTCTCCTTCTCTCTCTATTGATCCAGTTTTGTTTGTTTTAGTTCAGATACCATTGTTTTCTTGTGATAAACAACCATAATGTATTTATTAGCAATCTCTAATTACCAGCTCTAGTATATTGTTTTCACCATGCATCACCCTTCAACTGTAACTCAGGAACCGGGTCCCAGGTTTGATTTTATTGGACAACTGGGTCGATTCGCCATTAACACAGGCTTTCAGAGCATAAACTCTAATGGGTATTCTTCTTTCAATTCAAATTATTTGTTTTTTGATGGTGCAGCTTGGAAAACGAAGCGCACACTTGGCGTTTCATTGAGCTTGGGTAGTCGAGGGACTTCGAGTTTTAAAAGAATTTGGAGTGAGTTTAATAAGGTCATTAGATTTCATTGTGATAGAATACCAATTGGGTTTGCTTCCATTAGGGCTGGTTATGGTGATAGCAGTAATGGTGATAGTAATACTGGATTAAGAGACGATGGTTGTGGTGTTTTAGTTGACGGGGGATTGCCTGTGGAGGCCGAGGCCCCTAAAAAAGTATTAATTTTGATGAGTGACACGGGTGGTGGCCACCGAGCTTCTGCAGAGGCTATTAAGGCAGCCTTTAATGAAGCATTTGGTGATGATTATCAGGTCAGTTTTGAATTGTTTTCAATTGCTGTGCTTCTGTTTGCTTGCTGATAACATACGGATAGGAAATAAAATGGGATTGCTTTTATAGTTGCTTTGAACTAGAATATGCAACTCCATCTGAATCGGTTTTGTGCCTATATGAGCTAATAATCAATAAAACAAAAGATTTTGAGTTTTACTGTTTTCTTGTAAAAGCTTCCCTGTATTTTATTAGCTATTTAGTGCAGTAGCAAGGAAAAATAAGTGGATGTCTTAGATATTTATTTGTTGATCATGTTCTGGGTGTTAAGAGTGCGTGTCGCAGGTGTTTATTACCGATTTATGGTCAGAGCATACACCTTGGCCCTTTAATCAATTGCCCAGAAGCTATAATTTCTTGGTGAAGCATGGACCATTGTGGAAAATGACATATTATGGGACTGCACCTCGAGTAGTTCATCAATCTAATTTTGCTGCAACTTCAACATTTATAGCCCGGTATGATTTCCTTTTCGTTTTTAGAAGCTTATCTAATGGGTGGATTTTCTGTTGTTTGGGTTACTTGCACATTCATATTCTAGTCCACGTGGACCAAAGCAAACTAATTTTTTTCTTTCTCCTCCTGGGATGATTACACCTTTTTAGCCAATTGGTCAATATTTTAGCACTATATATTTAAATGCTTAACAATGGCAAGACCATAAGCAGTGAATTTTGGAAAAAGATAAAGGAAAATATGAGACACGAGGATTATTGGATTGCCTGCTTTCTCACTTTGCTAAGGGACTCAAGATAAACACATATTACAAATTTCAAACTGCAAGCTACTAAGATCAATTTCTTTGATATAGCTCTTCTAGTTGAGGATGGTTTTGTGGTTGTATGCTTATATTTTCTTACTTGATCCTTATGTTCTATCTTCTTTCAGGAAGTTGCTAAAGGAGTGATGAAATACCAGCCTGACATTATCATAGTGTACATCCCCTTATGCAACACGTTCCGCTTCGGATATTGAGGGCGAAAGGTCTTCTACAGAAGATAGTTTTCACTACAGTAGTTACAGATTTAAGCACTTGCCATCCTACATGGTTTGTTTTGTATATATAATTTATGTTTTAATGATATACTATTGATGCGGAAGTTTTCATCACTGTGTGTGTATGTTTAGGTTTCACAAGCTTGTCACGAGATGTTACTGCCCAACAACAGATGTAGCAAAGAGAGCACTGAGAGCTGGGCTTCAAGCTTCCCAAATTAAGGTTTATGGCCTTCCTGTGCGGCCTTCTTTTGTCAAGCCTGTTCGACCAAAGGTTTGCCATCATTCTGACTGATCAATTTTAAACTCTAAAATGGCAATACATCTTTGGCCTATGATTCAAATTAGAACGCATTACATATGTTGCATTCAATTATTGTAGAGAGAACTGAGAAGAGACTTAGGAATGGATGAGGATCTTCCAGCAGTGTTATTAATGGGAGGAGGGGAAGGGATGGGTCCCATTGAGGCAACTGCTCGTGCTCTTGGGGATGCATTATATGATGAGAATCTTGGTGAGCCAATAGTCAGGTCCTGGTGATATGTGGTCGCAACAAAAAGCTGGCCAACAGATTAAGTTCTATCGATTGGAAGATTCCAGTCCAGGTTCTCATCTATCCTCCCATGAGTCTCAACCAGATTATGTATCACTAAGAAGTAATTGCTGTCCATTTTGCTATTATATTTTACTAGCATCTGCTCATCTTATATAATTGAGAGCTATCTAGGTTACCTGATTGACTGAATTGGCTTGAAGTCAACAAAATTTGAGATCATATATGTGAACTTAAGGCATAGCAAAATTCTGTTTTCTCAAAGTTTTTCTGGGATAAAAAATACTACACTGAAAATTGTTTATTCTAAATACTTCGGGAGGTAATTTATTTTAAATATTTGAAAGTTTATCTTTTAGTTTTTAATTTCCAAAGCATTTCAAAGAAATAATTGGTCATTCATAGTAGTATATCATCATTGACTCCTGGGATTTGGATGCAATGTTTGATTTTCCACAATTATTGGATGTTATAATAATTGGAGAGGAGCACTGGCCCCTGGAATCTGGTTAGGAATTTTGGTTTTCCTTGTGTTCTTTTTGATTAATACTGTTGATATGGGTGGTGTGGTTGACAATGGTCTAGGGTCAAAAGGCCTACATGTTGAAGAGCTTAAGCATACAAATATTTGCATTTCTAGTCAATTACACAGAGTACTGACAAACTTCTATCAATAGGTGAAGGGGTTTGTGACTAAAATGGAGGAATGCATGGGTGCTTGTGACTGCATTATAACAAAGGTGTGTTCTTTTTTGACGACATGGTAATTTTTCAGATTCCTTTTAGATTTGTGCTAACAGTGCAGCTTTTGTAGGCTGGGCCAGGAACAATTGCAGAAGCAATGATTCGAGGCCTTCCTATAATCTTGAATGATTACATTGCTGGGCAAGTAAGTTGGTTGTTGCTGTTCTGGAATTTGTCAATTATATATTTCAATCATCTTTGAGTATCGAATAATGTTCCTATAGTCCCAGCTAACATGAGTGGGGGAAAATCCCTCATCAACCAACCCATGACAAGTCAACTGTCTTATTTTAAACCAGGCCTCGCAAAGTGGATGTCTGCAATTCTGACCTTATATTGTCATAAAGCCTTTGATGGCTCCAAAAGAAAAATAAAAAAAAGAAAAAAGCTGAAGAGTAGAAAACTAGGCTTGATAATGAGCAGCAGCTTGAGATGCTTGCATCTTGAAATTCAGTACATTTTGCTGTGAGGAACATAATTATGTCAAAATTTGTGCTAGTTTCTCTGTTCCTTATTTCTAAACCAGCATTTAACCAGCCCTCTCTCAGCACCTCCCCGTTTCACAACCTTCCATTTTGGTAATGCAGGAAGTAGGGAATGTGCCGTATGTGGTGGAGAATGGATGTGGGAAATTTTCGAAGTCACCGAAGGAAATTGCACGCATTGTTGGCGAATGGTTTGGTCTGAAGGCAGACGAGCTGAAGGCTATGTCGCAAAATGCAATAAAGTTAGCAAGGCCTGAAGCTGTATTCAAGATTGTTCATGATCTTGATGAGCTAGTTAGACAGAGAAATCTTCTTCCCCAATATTCCTGTGCTACATAACATATTACTACCACATACCAATTTTGGTGCTGACTCTAGTTGAGATGTACAGTGGACTAATTAGGTTTTATTGTAATTTTTGGATCCACCTTCCACTGCTTGTTTGTGAGTTCTTGTGGAAATAAATGGTTTCATTAGGAGATGAACTATTGCTCACGGTTTATAATTTGGGCAACAGGTGAGCTATAAATTCTTGTTTTACTATTGATGAAATTCAGTTTTGAATCTCTTGGCATGAAATATTTTTGCTTGCTTCAGTAATTCCTTTGTCATCATTTTGCTGTAATGGAAGTGATTGGAAGGAGGGAAAGAAAAAGGAGAATTGATAAATTGGAGAGGAATTTAATGGTGGAACTGCATGATTTTTAATGAATCGTTAATATCAGGTGGTATTCTATATATATAGAGAGAGAGATCAATTAATTTTATTAGTATTTGCTCTTCTTTTACTATTTCAATGCAATTTTACATGAATTTATGACATATTGATGGATAATTTTTTTTATTATTAAATTGGATTCATGAAATTATTTATAGATCAAAACAATGGTAAGTTTGAGCCTAAGAGAAATGAATTTTAACTTATATTTTATTTTATCTCACACTTCATCCGTGGTTTGTCGTTGATTTGTTCTGAGTATCTCACACTCGGTTACTGTACCAACCATCTACATTACTTACACGTGGCAGAGGTGACCGGGAAAAATCTAAACGGCTGTTCTGTTTTAATTCATAGTGCTGATCTCATTGGCTGCCACGTCATTGCAAAGCTTCAATGCGTCGGAGTCAAAGCTTCACCATTTGTCACAGGACGTGCTGCTGCTGGCACCAACAATTCAACGATATGAGAACCCACGAATTGATTGTAATTTTGGTTTCTTTGTTTTCTTCTAAATCAACTACTTAAAGTACACATTAGATATCTGAAACAAACAACACATAGATCTCGAGTGACCACCGTTTCTTCTTTAAAGAATCAAGATGAAAACTTTATAGCAAATTCAATACACCCAGCTCAAGTTTGGGATTCATAATCATTCTATTGAGAATTTTGTGGCTTTCTTGGGGTTTTTTGCCCGATGGGTTGGAGATATAAAGCTGGGTTAGGATTGATCGGCACTTTTGTGTTCATATGGGTTTCATCTGCAGAGGTCACTCAGGTAAGCGGCTTTAATCGCATCTTTTTTTTTTACAATGTTTGATTCCTTATATTATTCTGTTTGATTGAAAAAGGGAATTTTATTAACACATGCTTGTTATGTTTATGGATACTTAGGGTAGTAAAAATGCAGAATTTGAACCTCTCTTTCTTATTTCCTGCAGAATATCTTTGAACAATATAAGCAGCCTTTCGCATTAACCTATCTAGGGGTGTCTCTTATGGCAGTGTATCTCCCCATTTCTCTTATAAAAGATTGGTTCTGTGACTTTTTTCAAGCCTACTGGTTCAGCAACATTTCCAATACCAGTTCTGTCACTAGCTTTCCTGCTAGGCTTGATGTCCCACTTAGAATCAATGATGTGCACCGGGGCCCGGAAATGGACATGAGGAGCTGTCTGATACCTGTGAAGGATCATCTCAGTGAAAGGGAAGAGGGCTGGCCTTTGATTGTTGACAAGGAGGAAGAAGAAACTCCCTTTCTTGAACAGAAATATGAAATTACTTCTTGGGAAGTCGCCAAATGTAGCTTGTATCTAGCTCCAATCTGGTTCATAACTGAGGTAAATGATTTATCCATCACTTAGTTTGTACAGTTAATGGTATTTGGATGGAGCTTGTTTGGTAAATCTTGGTTGTATTGTGCATAGTTATCAAATCTAAAAAGAAAAGGCTAAGCAGTTATCTGATAGGAAAGATTCCCAAGTTTTCTAGTGATTCAAGTTTTTCCATCATGACTCAGCTGACAATTGATGCTGACGTGGCTACCGAATCAGCATTGCTGATGTTAATAGATAACATATATACCTGAACCTGATTATGCATAATTGGCCATATTCATGCAGAACATTCTTTATTGTTTTTGAACGTCACGTGTAACTATTTTTAGTTTCTTTAATGATGTAGTATCTTTCAAACTTAGCTTTGGCAAATACAAGTGTAGCAAGTACAACAGTCTTAACTTCTACTTCAGCACTCTTTACACTCTTCTTTGGAGCTCTTCTTGGCCAGGACTCCATTAATGCGGCCAAGTTGGTCGCTGTTTTTATAAGCATGTCTGGTGCTGCCATGACCACGGTTGGGAAAACCTGGGCCGCTGATGAAATGCTGAGTGTCTCAGAGTAAGTTAATCATGTCATTGCAGCAGCAATTTCCTGCTTTACTCCTTAATAGTTTCTTTCTTTCATCCTGCTCTTTGTTTCAGGCACCGACATAAAGGATGTGCATTTTTTTATTACTCTTAAAAAACTAATTACATTGTTCAAAACTATCTTGCTTACTGAAACTAAGTCAATAAGAAATTCAGTTATACTTTGAGAAGCAAATTTTGAAAAATTGATTTGTGATGTGGCTTGTTTGTTGCTTCTATGAAGGTTTCTCCCTCAACTTAAACAGATGCAGAGTTATTCCATTAATAGTTCATACAGTTTACGTGAATGTTACTAACATTTTTAGTACTTTACATCTAAAATTTTGTAAACATTATTTGAGGTTATCACTCATGTTTCAATTTTCAAGGATAAGAAAGCATTCCATCACAGGAGATATATTTGGTCTTTTCTCGGCAATATCATATGGCTTGTTTACAGGTTAGAAATGTGATGTAAAGCAACCATGAGCAAATTAACTTCTCCTAGGTTGCTTCTGATATCTTTTGCCTGACTGTATTAAATGCAGTACTGCTCAAGAAACGTGTTGGATCAGAAGAAGAGAAGGTTGATGTGCAAAAATTCTTTGGCTACATTGGTCTCTTCACCCTTATCGGGCTGTGGTGGCTCTGTGAGTAGTTGACAAATCCTTATCATCGTTGTTTCTAATTTCTTGATTGCTTTCTTACAGTTGATCAGGAGCAGCATGATATGATCTAGCCTTTCCTGATGATATACATATAGATTCTAATCGACATGCAGCATTGTTCTCCTTTTCTTGTCTTTTGCCTTTTTTTTCAAGTTCTCGTTCTTTATATGGAGATCTTGGTGTTTATGAATCCTTTTTCAAATAGCAAGCTTGTTTCCTTTTTCATGACTGTATTTAACTTTCTTAGCGAATTGTTTCTTGCAGTTTTTCCCCTGAAAGCTGTAGGGATCGAACCACCATTCTCACTCCCACATTCAAACTTTGTTGGTGAAGTTGTGCTATTAAATGGCTTTATGGGGAGTGTTCTTTCGGATTATTTTTGGTATGTATGGCAGTTGACAGTTATTTTATGGTTGGTCCAACACTCTGATGTCTCGTCATATTTTGATTTTGGTATTGCAATTCTATTAAAAATGCATGCATGATCCCTTATGTTTTACTCGATAAAATTCCGAAATTGTCTGTGTTCATTATCCTGCACAAGGATTGATCTGATATCATTTACCGTAAGCTAATGCGACATCCACTACATGTCGTTCGATAAATACAGGGCACTTTCCGTGATCTGGACTACACCATTGGTCGCGACATTAGGAATGTCCTTGACCATACCTCTTGCAATGGTAGCTGACATGGTTATACATGGTCGTCACTACTCAGCGATCTACATTTTTGGATGCGTTCAAGTATATGCTTCTTTTTTTTCCTGTGATTCATTATATAGAAAGCAAAATTTAACATACTGATGACTTTGTGATAGTTAAATACTTCCATGGCAAACGTCATTAACCACTTTCACTGGACTCAGGTTTTTGCAGGCTTTGTTATAGCCAACGTTCCGGACAAATTATCGGCGAAGAGAGAGTTGCAGTAGGCATGTGTTTGGTTGTCGAACTATAGATCCTGTAAATAGGGAGAGAGCATACACGAAATTTCAAAGGATGTGAAATAGTTGTATGCTCTGCTAAGCTAATGTGCTGGATTCACTTGTCTTCGTGCATCTTCGTTTTGAAAACAAATTGCAGAATCGCTAGACAATTAATGGCTCTTTAACCATTGACGATGAATGACAGAAATATTTTTATTTTATTTTATTTTTTGAGGGAAACGATAGAGATATTAAATTTGCAGTCCTTGGGTGTCATCGTTGCGTTTTTTATAACAGTTCCAAAATCTCAAATTTTTTCTGATACATTCTATTTTTTTAATTTTTTTTAAAAATATTATTTAAAAAAATTTCTCAATTTTTTTCTGAAATTATTTAAAATATAAGTATGCTACATTAATCAATTTAGAAATTGTTTATGTAATATGTGAACTGGATTTGGAATTTTAATACATTTATTAGGTCAAAATTAGAAAAAATAAATTATATTTTTTGAAACAAAAAAATATATTTTATTCTGGATTTGATATTTTGAAACAAAGCCGTTTTCTTATGGTCCGACCCGAACGACCCGAGGTCTCTTTGGAGCGCCTACAGTAGCCCTTGTAAAAGAGTCGCAGGTCCTGTCGACATCCTCCTTTCTCCTCCTCCTCCTCCTCCTCCTCCTCCTTTTAATTAATCTGAATTCAAAAGGATCATAATCAGAGGAAGAAAGAGGACATGGATAAAGGAAAAGCAGTGATGGGTTCGGGTCGTAGGTGGGCTGTGGATTTCACTGACAATTCCACCGCCCCTTCTTCTCGGGACATCCCCGATCCTCCTGGTTTTTCTCGTGCTTCTCAAGATCAGGTTCTCCTTCACCTCTTTCCTACTCTTTCATTATTTGATTCATTGTATTCTCCTCAGTATTTTTTATCCCTACGTTGCTGAATTTATTTGTCAATTTGTTTTATTATCATTCAATCTCCGTTTGTTTATTTTTGTTGGATGTGGATTTTCCGCAGGACGATTCGGCTGTGACCACGCAAAAAAAGGGTGCTGAAGCTAATTGGAAAGCTCAGGTTAGCTTCCCTTCATTTTTGACTTGTTTTGGTGTTTTGAATTGTTTTGCTTCGGCTCCATGGATAGGTAGATAGAAGTAGAATTTGAAAAAAGATTGATAATTTATGCTTGTGTAGTAGCTGTTATAACTTGGGAATAGCACAGTTTCTTTTTTTCTTTTTGGCCAATAAAATGATGCATAGCATAGAAAATTATCATTCCATGTTTGGGATCCTATTACTTGAAGTCCCCAGACCTGCTATCATTGAATCGATACTAAGCGACGAGGATTCGATTTGGAGCAACTTCCCTATCTAAAGATTAAAACTTTTGAATAGGGTCTTACAAATATTCAGTTGTTCAGGTGCGTGGTTATCTGAGAAGGAACGTGCTTTATGTTGCTGAAGAGGTGCTAGTTATTGTAACGGTTTAAAAAAAAAAAGGTCTTTTGAGCTATCCTAATTTATATGAGGTTTAGGTGTTTATCTGGGTGTCAAGTTCCCCCCTTCCCGGATGGGAAAAAGGTGAGAAGGATTATTACATTGCCAATGTTAAAAAGCATTAATGTTTATGGGGCTTTTTAGATTTTTATGGTTATGTGATGATGGGGATTTTTCTGATGAAGTTTGCATCTAGAAGCCTGCTGTACGATGTTCTTTTGACTGAGAATTTCTATTGTCTGAAATGGTTCCATATTCATAGATAGAAAAGCTCAATAAGGTTAAAAAATATTGCAAAATCAAGCAGCTAAAAAATGTGTAAGAGAAATGATAAATGTGCTGCTTTGTCCATGTTCTAGTGTTTCTCTCAGGCTTTTTTTTTTCTTTGAGTATGCATGGCCTCAGTTTCCATCTTTGTAGTATTTCTTTAAACTTTCCAAATAAATTAATTATCAATAAACTGGTAAATATTGAATTATCAATCAACAATATTGTCTTTCTCATGGATATATAGAAAGCTTGGGAAGTGGCACAAGCCCCTTTCAAGAATTTGATGATGATGGGATTCATGATGTGGATGGCTGGAAACCAAGTGCATCTGTTTAGCATTGGTATTACATTTTCAGCTCTTTGGCAGCCCATAAGTGCTCTGCAAGGGGTTGGGAAGGGTAAGTTGACCACACACACATTCCTTTTCATTATGGTCCAACCAGGCAATAATCGTAGCACTTTTTTATTGCCATTTTTCTGTCTGAATGGTTCTTCTGCTATCTTTTTAAGGATTATGAATGCATCATTAAACATTCTGTGTATTGTTGTTTATTTTACAAGAATTTTCCTTGAGGGCAGAAGACACCATGTCATTGACTTAAAAGCAATTGCAGTGCCTCTAGTATACATTTATTTGCATTCGAATTATATAACAAGCATCTTCACAAATTTTTTCTCTGATTCTTACTTAGTGTTTGCATACTTCTTTTTGTAGTCTTGGGTAGCGTTTGTTAACCTTGAAAATGTTGGAATATAAAGAAAATAAAATTATTCAAATCTTTTTAATTTTTTCAAACGTTTGTTAAAAAAAATAGATTTCATAATTTTTTTTTTAATTACCTATATCTTAAAAGATCAAGATATGCATATTTTGATATAGAGTTAAAATATGCATTCCTATTTTTTGACATATAAGAAATAAATAAAAAATTGAAAAAAATATATTTTTAATTCATTCCAAAAACTTTAACAAATAATTGAAAAAAATTTCCGGATTGCTTTTTAATTTTATCTTGACTATTTTATATATTGATCCGAAAAGCATTTCAGATTTATTTTGAAAATTTTT
Organism: Excoecaria agallocha; assembly: GCA_037975025.1. NCBI lineage: Eukaryota > Viridiplantae > Streptophyta > Magnoliopsida > Malpighiales > Euphorbiaceae > Excoecaria > Excoecaria agallocha. The sequence continues at coordinate 3,040 of JBBPFJ010000354.1, read as the reverse complement.
ATCTGCATCAATTTAACATGCGCTATATTGGTGGATTATTGAAAACTTTAGTCATGAATAATTTCCTTTCAATCTTCAAGTTTTGTACATAATCATCACCGTTTAGTTTTTCTTAGTGATATGTCGCCTATTCATTTTTGCTTCTTTGGTGACAGTTGTCTTGTTACCTTTCCCATCATGATCACTAGCTATGACCATCTTGCTCTTTAGTGTTAGTTTAATTATGTGTTTGCACAAGTTCATGTTTTTATCTAGAATGCTTATGAAGTTCACGTGTCCAACATTAAGTCCTTGTATTTTGTTTCTACATGCAGTTTTTGAGCCGTACAAAGATAGTAAAGTAGATCTTCTTGGGCCCAAGTTGCTATTTATTGCCCTTAATTTGGGGGGTTTAGCATTGGGTATTTGGAAGGTAACTTGCGTGTCCTCATCTTTCCTAATATAATTGTCTCTTAAAAAAGAAAGGGAAAATTTCCCCCCTTTTTCTCTCGTCATGTTTTGTCTTTTATTTGGCAGCTTAACACATTGGGGCTTCTTCCAACACATGCATCAGACTGGGTCTCATCCTTACCTCCTCCTCAGGTTCGTTTCTTCCCCTAGAAAGTTAGACTGAAAGTAAACTCTGTTTTAATAGAAAGGGTAAACGATTGGGCTTGCTATCTTGTGTTAAAATGTATTTTTGCATGACTATGAATACAAGACCTTATATAATACAGTAGTGCAATTAATTATTTTGATGAGTGTGTCGATGACTCATAATCGTTATATAGCACTGCTCTCAACTTTTCTCAATGATGTCATGGGTTTTCTTTTCAACATGCTTGAGAAGAAACAATCTTTAATTTATGGGGAAAATTCTTTTGCTATGGAATCATAAAAATTGGAAATATTTGTGTTCTGTTGAAGGATCTTCTTCATGAGCAGGATTATGGTTGCCTCGAGAAACATCTTCTCTAATTGTCATTTACATGCTAATTTTCAGGAGGTAGAATACTCAGGTGGTGGCATTCCCTTGCACTGATGGTTTATCTTGCAGCTGAGAATCAATCTAAGAGGCAGCCGACGCATGAAGGATTTCACAGAGGATACAAATATTCTCAGGCGACGATATGATATGTTGTGGATGTGGTGGCCGTGGATAAACTGTTAATGTAGGCTTTGATATTGTTCTACTCCAGTAACGCATTGTACTATTAATGCCTTATCATATTCTTTTGCTTCTTCTTCCCTTTCCTTTATTAACAACTAATAAACTTCATATTTGATATTCCGATCTTCCAGTCATTGTTTCTCTCTCAAGTCAGGTCTGAAAAAGTGATTATATTGATCGGGATAAACATTTTAGATTTTCGTGGAATTGAATGATGATGTTCAGATTTTCTACCTATATTATAGGTTAGAATGAAGGTATTAGGACTCGATGTTTCCCTTTTCCTTTTTCGCCGAAGAACTGGAAAGAGATTTTTCTTTTTTCTCTTCAACATTGGCAGGTAAGTGGTAGGCTTGATTATCTTGGTAGCAGAGTTGTACGTCTTGTTCATTTTCATGATCAAAATTACATTATTTTCTGCACTTTTAATTGATCTGACCCGGGCATTTAATGAACATGGCAAAAATGAAAAATTTTACAAGTGATAAAAAATACATGCTATAGAAATAATTGAGTTTTATTTTATAAATCTAATATGAATTATTGTAAAAGCGATACCTTTGATAAGGAATAAAGTTAATGGCTAAATTCATAAAGTGATATCTCGAGATGGTAGCTAAGGCAGTGGTGGCGGCATAACTGGCATGAACACTGAATGTGAGAGGCCGAGCTTTGATCAACTTCTCCATCATCGCTAACGAAAATATCAAAATAAACTAAATAATTATAGCTGTCACCCAATTAGCTGGTGGTTGCCAACCTGCAAAAGCAAAAAATTTATACGTGCGGCACTTGTAATTGGTAGTTGGGCTCCACTCTCATTATTATTATCTCCATTCCTTTATAATTGTTTATTTTGAGTTTTACTTTTATTCACAAATATTTATTTCTAAGGTATAATTATATAGTATTATTTTTCTAGCATAATATATTGTAGAAGGCTAATTTAATAAATTATTAAATAAATTAATGTATTTTTTAATTTTGGTGAAATGTTTAAAATAGACACTTGGGAAGAAATAAAGGAATTATTTTTTTAAGAGAAAATATAATTTATAATTGATAACAGGGCCTAGCAGCAGTCTAGTTCATTGAAGTCTACGGGCCTATTTCATTTGGCCGATCCCGAGCGTGATTCATGAGAATACGAAACAGAAGGGTTATCCTATTCTGGAAGAGTCAAAGTTCTTCCAAGATACAAATCATCTCGATAGCTTCTTAATCAAAGTGGAATTTCGAGTTCATATAAGAGGCTCGATTCAGGTATGAAATCCAAAACTTTTCCTCGTTATCCTACCTAATCACTTGAATACTCATTTGATCGTTGGAACTTCTCTCATCAGAACACTCCGACCGGGCTCTTTTCAAGCTTTTGCAAGTGTCCGGTGAACCAAAGAAGTTCGGCCCGTCATCAATAATTATAATTATAAATGTTGTAAGAATGTATTCAATATCATATTCCGAACACCAATCAACTTCAATGGTTTAGACTCGTAACATTTTATTAAGGTATTAACTGGTGGTCGGAATATAAATTAGAGTATTGATTGGTTTAAGTATTTTACATTTATTTTTTTTTAAATAGAATTTTGAATTTAAATTTTGTAAATGTTAAAATTAATGCTGGAATCAACCAATTTGACTTTAACTGAACAATAAAAAAAACTTAATTTTCAGGGGATAGGGGAAAAATGGGCATTTAATTGATAATTAAGGAGTTGCAAGACATATACACGGTGTATAATACACCCTACAAATCTTAATTTATTTAAGAACAAAATAAATATTTCTTATTTGAGTTTTAGAGTGATATTTTACCCTTAACTCAATGCCCCATGTTCCATTACATAAATTACCAAAATAATTTGAAAGAAAAACAAGAGATCCAAT